>ONZH01016339.1:0-31080 GCA_900303285.1 Rhinella marina
CATCCGTTTTTTTGATCCATTGTAAGAATGCCTGTCCTTGTCTGCAAAATGGACAAAAAATAGGACAGATGTACATATGGAAACGGAATGCACACTGTTTTTTTTCCAGCCCTATTGAAATTAATGGTCCGTATATAGACCTGTGAAAAAAAACACGTAAGAACATAAATGGAAGAAAAATAAGTTCGCGCGCATGAGCCATTATAGGGACAGGTAGTTGTTGTATGGGAGGGTGGACAGTGAGGGCGACAATAGAGAACAGCTTATGGATTTATGGATAGTATACCCTGTGTACTTGGTACACCCAATAGACAGGGAAACTCTGCTTCATTTATGTATTCATTTAGGCAGTCAAATGGTTTTAGTTGATTAGTGATTTATACAATTGATACTATCCTAGTAATTTTTAGCTTTTTAACCAAACCGTACGCGTATGGGGGAAGCCAGAAGAGAGTCGGAGAGTGAATGAGTAGCCTCTTAATATCAGTCCATTTCCTTGAGGGATATGCAAGTATGTGTTTGTTTTAGTGCATTATATTGTATTATGACAAAATACCTATTTTCATAAGCACATTTATTTGTATGTCTACATTAATATTACAGTTTGCTTTTTAAAGAGTTCATCCCATGAATTTAAAACATTTTTTTATCAGAACTTTCTTCCCTTTCTGTGTGGGGTCAGTAGCTCACCAAGCACCTGCATCTCCCAATATGCATTGGAGCTAGTAGCTCTTGTTAGACCAGGGGTGATGCTCCCATTTGAAAAAAGGTGCCTGCTAAGGACTGTATTACACCAACAGATTATCTGACTAATTTCTGTCCAAACAGACCAATAGTTTGTGTGTATAACAAAAGATCTGTGTGTAATAAGCCATCTGTCCAATGATTGGTCAGAAAATCTGTCAGATAATCTGTTGGTATAATACCTTTAGCGTTGTAGTGGAACATAAGGAAACCCATGGATAACAGCCTCCAACCCCCCCTCCCCCACACATCATTCCTCATATTGATTTAGTCTCCTCTTGTTTTGCACAAATCCAAAAGCATTTGGTCTTGGAGATCTATGATTGTATGATTAGATGTGTGTTTATCTCCTCTTTATTTCCTACTTTATTATGTGAACTACTCTCATTACTAATGGTATGAACATTAGGATGAGCAGTGGGATAGCTCAGTTGGATATTGTACACTTTTTCAGTATTGCAATTGGTCATGTATTGCTTGTTGTATTGCCTGGTGTTTACATTGGATATTGAGATATTGGATATTTTTTTAATATGCTTTGCATCCTGGTACATTCAAGAGAAACCACCTGGTTTGACATGCTGTAGGCCTCCATTTTTGTATACATAGCTTGCTGACAGTGGACAAGTCAGTACTGTGATTTCTTCTTAAAAATCACCATACACAGTTTCTTTGGAACCCTTTTTGGCATCTTTTGATTTTATTCATTTAGAAACCTAATACCCAATCAATTTCTACTAGGAATATTTATCATAGTTTTCCGATCACTAATCCACTATGTCAAATGAGACACGCTCAAAAATCACTACTCATATATTAGGGCTCCGCTAGCACCCTAATATATTTGCAAAGGATTTCTGGAGCACAACACATGATTTTAGAATAATGCCTGTGACGGTTCTCATTTCATGCAGGTCATAATGGGCCCAATTAGGAGAGGGGCGGCGATTGCCTCAGGCAGCACCTGGTAGATACAAGTGCAGGGCCGTGGGCAAGTGAGCACTTCCATCATGGAAGCACTCCTCTCTGCATATTCTGCGTACAGTTGGTTGCTGCAGCGGGGCACATTAACAATGTCTACCTGCAACACCGTTCCCTCTGATAGGCTTCAGGCATGGTGCCTGTAGTCTATGAGAGGCCAGCTCAGGCGGTGCTATGATGTCATCATTATCGCGTCAAAGCCGCACTGCATACAGCTCAGGGCAGAGACTGGAAGGAGCCTGTGTTCTGCTCCTCATTGCTGACAGATGCATGGAGGTATTTCAGTTTATTATTTTTCTTTTGCAGCATGCTGTTGGGCCACTATGGGAGGGGGGGTCATTATTTATAACTGGCGGGAGCACTATGGGAATATTGGGGGCACTTAAAAGGGACATTTTTGTACTGACACACATAAGGTGGCGCTATAGGGACATTAGTTCTACTAGGGGCACTAAAAGTGGGTATTTTTTTTGTACTGGCACACATTATAATGGGAGCATTATGGGGACATTTGTTCTACTGGCGGCACTAAAAGGGGGTATTTGTTTCTACAAACAAACATAAAGGCATTTTATAAGGGGCATTTTTGTACTGGCACACACATTATAAAGGCACGTGATCAGGGACATGTTTGTACTGGCACACATTATAAGGGGGTATTTTTTTGTACTGGCACACATAAGGCAAATAATTACTACTGGGAGGCATTATGGTGAGCTTTGATACTACTGGGGTACTATGGGGAAAATGACTACTAGTATAGGCACTATGAGGGCATTATCACTTCTGGGGCACAATGGGGGATATTATTACTATTGGGGATACTGTTAATACTAAGTGTTCTCTGGCAAAGAATTATTACTATTGGTTGGACTTTTGGGAGCATTATTACTGTGGGAGGCACTCTAGCAGAGAATTATTTCCATTGGTAGGACTTTTGGGAGCGCTATTACTGTGGGGGCACCCTGTCAAAGTATCAGCCTAAAACAATTATTAATGGAGTACACTATGTTTAGGGCACTATTAGTGTCAGAGCCACTATTTGCTGGGCGCAGTTATTTTTTAGGGCACTAAATTAATAAGAATTAATAATTATTGTAGAGGAAACAGTCTATGCAGTACTAGTGTTTTCAGGAGGATTATCTGTTTCTGCAGTATCGTATTAGTGAGCACAGTGGGTTCAGTGGAGTGGCAGAATGAGGTGTTCATAAGATGAGATGATGATGATGGAAAAGTAGGAAACTAAGATGTCTGTATGTCAAACTCAGCAGAGACAAGAGATGGCTGATGGTCTGGTCTGAATGGAGAAGATAAAGACAGAGAACATCTACGTGAGAGAAGACATCACTGAATGTAAGAGGCATGTGGTTCAGTATTATCCTGTATGTTTTGTAGCGCTGGATGTAATGTTTTCCAAGTATGTTTTTAACATTAGTGATGGAGGGAAGGGGTTAGGTTGACAATTTGGCATGGGGGAGGGGCGCTATTTCAATTTTCACCTCAAGCTGCAGAAAGGCTAGGTGCACCCCTGCAGGTCATGTTATATCAGTAGTAATAAGTCAGAGCAACTGGCTTTCTACTGGTGACTTGTGCTTCAGTCATGGAGGTAAGATGTTGATTGCATTTGCTTTATGACTAAGGTATATTGGTTTACACTGCTCAAATGCTGCTGTGCTAAATCTCTATGGTTAGCTATCTTGTTTTTTTAAGCTACATATACTGTATGATACCTTTAGTTTATATTTAATATTTATTCATTGTCCTCATGTCGTTGATACAAATCTGTTTTTGTTTCACCTCATCCTAAATTTACTAAGGGGAAAGCTGTTTCTTTTTGTGATACCCCTACTTAATTTATTGGGCCACCTTAAGGCCTCTTTTATACAGTGTGTTTTGTTTTAGTTCTTTAAGACGCTGAAAACAAACAGTACTTTGAAGCTGTGTTTATGGAATATTTTATTTTGTGTCATTTTGTATGGACTTTTTTCTTGCCATTTTTTTAAAGTTTTATAATGAAGCCCATAAAGAAAACACCAGAAATAAATATCCATGCCTAGAGCTCACTGGATCTTAAATAAAAAACAAACAAACCTGTGACCTACATAAAAAATACCACAAACCAAAACGCTTAGGACATCCTTACAAATTACCAATATTTAGCAATTTAGCCTTAAAAAAAATGCCACTGGAAATGCTGCCAAACACTTTATGCGAAACTGGATATCTTGACCTAGATCACGGGTGGCCAACCCGTGGCTCGAGAGCCGCATGCGGCTCTTTCCCCTGTCACATGCGGCTCATGGGGGGCCGCACGCAGCTGCCACTACTTTGCGGCTCGCAGTGCAGCGGCGCGGCTGCCTTTACTTTGTGGATCGCAGGGGAGTGGGGCAGCCCGCTTACCTCTCCCATTTGGCTTCTCCCAGCTGCGCTTTTACTATGTGTCCTGACGTGCACAGCGTCCTGTACGTGGACAGTCCGCGCTCTGACCTGACGCTGTGCATATCAGGTCACTATGGAGAGAGCGCCGAACGGCAGGCAAGGTAAATGCCTGAAAGAGGACAGTTTTTTTTAAATGTATTAAAGTACTAATATTGGGGGTCTTATCTGACATGGGGGTAGTAGGAGATCAGATAAGACCCCCCAAATCCTCATCAGACCCACAAAATAAGCCCACCATTCCCCCCCCCCCCCCCCCAGTTCTCACATCACACATCAAAAATCAGACACCCCATGGTAAGATCTCCCCTATGTCAAATCACCCCCCACACACACACACATGAGGCGGTCATCTGAGCATGAGGGGTCATCTGAGCATGGGGCGGTCATCTGGGCATGATGGGTCATCTGAGCATGGGGCGGTCATCTGAGCATGGGGCGGTCATCTGAGCATGGGGCGGGTCATTCTGAGCATTGGGGCGGTCATCTGAGCATGGGGCGGTCATCTGAGCATGGGCGGTCATCTGAGCATGGCGTGTCATCTGAGCATAGGGCGGTCATCTGAGCATGGGCGTTCATCTGAGCATGAGGGTGTCATCTGAGCATTAAATGCGGTCATCTGAGCATGAGGGTGTAAATTGCGGTCTGAGGAGAAGCAACTGCTAAATACAAGCCAGATGTGAAATACATTGTTGAAAAACAAAGGTTGCTAGAAGTCTCACTAAAGTTGTCTACATTACAGTAGGAAAAGTGTTTAAATACACTTTTAAATGTTTGAAACTCAATTGCATTAATACTGTCGTGTGCACGCATATTTGTGTAGATGTATACCTTGTGGCTCCTGGTAAGTCATACGTTTTTTTTTGTGGCTCTTTGTATCTGTAAGGGTGGCCACCCCTGACCTAGATTAATATATCTGAATCTTCTCCAGATCTTCTCCAGCCATGGTGGCTCAGTGGTTAGAGATGAGGTCCTAGTTTCAAATGCAACCAAGGACAGCATATGGATGGGGTTTGTATGTTCTCCCTGTGTACTCTGGTTTCCTCCCCCACTCCAAAGACATACTGACAGGGAACTTAGATTGTGAGCCCCATTAGGAATAGCAAGTGATGATCTCTGTAAAGAGTTGCGGAATATGTCAGCGCTACATAAGTGAGTAACATAAAATATGGTGGTTGTAAGACAGATTTATGAAATTGATTTGGATTCTGTTTTATCTAGAACCTAATTTAGATTTGCTAGAGAGCTGAGATACATATTATAGAAATGCTCAAGTGTATTCTGAAACCTCAGTATGGCAAATCAAGGAGAATGGGGTAAACACTGCATAAAGCCATGTGCGTGTCTAGGAGAACCAATTGAACACTAACGGCTGAGTCAGTTCCTTAGGGATGTGTTCCTAATAGCATATGAATAGAGCTGGGCCTTGTAACTAATTTACATGTCTTCTTTTGATATTGAAATAACACAATTACCAAACTGTCATTGGATTATTGTTTGGGCATATTATTTAACTGTCTTGGTTCATGCAAGCTGATGTTTTTGATTTACAATATATACAGTATCAGAAATGTGAAAATGCTTTGAAAATATCATTTAAGCATCAAGGTTTTCTTTGTGCAGGTATACACAGCTCCATGTCTTTCTTTACAGAAAATTATATAAATACAATTTTTATATTATGCATATTTATATTATATATTTTGTTACATATATATATATATATATATATATATATATATATATATATATATTATATACAAACACACATTTAATATAACCTATTTAAAATCAGACTGAAGGACTCTAAAACACTGAGTCCGCTAATGGCCACCTAAGGATACTTTTTCACTAGCGTTTAAGTTTTCCGGTATTGAGATCCATCATAGGGTCTTAATACTGGAAAAAAACGTTTCTATTTTGTCTCCATTCATTGTCAATGGGGACAAAACCTAACTGAACAGAATGGAGTGCTCCAATGCATTCCGTTCTTATACCGGAGAGCAAACCGCAACATGCGGTTTGCTTTCCGTCCTAGGATGCAAAGCAAGATGGATCTGTCATAACCTACAATGCAAGTCAATGGAGATGGATCCGTTTTCTCTGACACAATAGAAAACGGATCCGTCCTCCACTGACTTTCAATGGAGTTCATGACGGATCCGTCTTGGCTATTTTAAAGATAATACAACCGGATCCGTTCATAATGGATGCAGACGGTTGTATTATCAGTAACGGAAGCTTTTTTGCTGAACCCTGCCGGATCCAGAAAAAACGCTAGTGTGAAAGTAGACTTACTTATTAAATAATAATGCAATAATTATATTGCATGATCTAGTGACAGTCTAATTTTATTTTTAGTTCATTTTGAAGCAAAGACACAGTGATACATATAATGTTTGTTTCTGTTGTCCCACACAGGTTTTTTTTTCTGGGATTGGCTCCAGCGCCACGACCAGTCATTTTGATTTGACTGCAGTAGTTATGTGTTGTACACTCATGTGACCACTGCAGCCAATCAATGGTTTCAGTGACCTCTTGATGTGGGTGTATGACAAGTAAGACATACATTGGTGACACATGTCACCGATGTTGGAAAATCAACATTTCAAGGACCACTGGAGCAACAGGCAATTTATCAGGTAAGTCATTTATTTATTTTTTATCTTATGGCATTTCCTCCTTTCAACCTAGTTTTTTTTTCAAATCCCAAATCCCGTTTTTTGAAATATTTGCCGGAAATACAGTAAATGTCCCAACTTTAGGTGGAAGGTAAATGGTGCGGTACTATTGGACCCATATCTATCAGACATTCATGACATCCTATGGATATGCCATAGAGTTCTCCCAATATAATGTATTAAGACCTGAACCTGATCGGTTGCTATGGCCAACATCTCAATGTATGACACTGTATCCACAATAGATTAGTTAGAAATGCTTTCCAGATTGTCTGACACATATTATAATTTCTTAATGAAAAATTCTGAAAAGACATTTTTTTTCATTTATGTCAGGCAACAAAATATTAAAGGTAGCCTGTCACCATGATAGCTATCTGCTAAGTATCTCCCGTCCTTGCCCCAAATGCATCACCAGTCAGGTAATTGAGCATCACACAGCTTACTGGCTGAATAAGATCACACAAGGTCCTGCTCTGTCAATCGGCAGAATGGGATACTTAATACCATACAATCAGGGCCGGGCTGACCATAGACCACCTTGGTGCTGGTAGTAGGCAGACCACAGATGTGTTTCGATCAAACTATATTGGCTGAGAGTCGCAGTTTTTATCATATCAGAGTGAGGGCTTAGTCCATATATAATGTTTGCATTATTTTTTGTTGTTTTCTGTGATTTCTTTCATAAATGTAGCCATGGACAACCACATATGTATTTATCATATTGTGCAGAATGTTTTTATCTTTTCTCTATGATTTTTGGGCTGTCCATAGACCCTACAGGGAATGTCCCAGTTGCTTCGATGCCCAGGGGGCCACCCGAGCCCTCCTCACGGCTGCTTGCTGGGCTTGTAACGATCTGATGATCCTATTACCAATTAATACTAGGATCATCAGGTACTTATGTACCTGGCCAGCAGTTGCAGGTGGTCCACCAGTGGTATTTTGTGCTCCACTGTGATATTTGGTTCTGCTAGGACGGATTTTGTGCTGCACTGAGGTATTATTGGCCCCATTGTACTTCTGTTGTCCCTCCCTACTTATGACTTCTATCAAGTTGGACCTGCCTACAACATGGGGCACTTTAGTTTTTTTAAGTTTCCAGTCTGTCCCTGTATTACAGGGACACTTTTTGTTAGCTTTACCAGGAACAACCTTTGACAGATTCCTTAACAAAAGGTCTGCATTTTAACTTCAAAACTTGTGAAATCCTTAATCAATTCATGGAGGCCAGCATTATGGGACTTGCTTAATATCTGACGTTTCATTTCTGTCTTTCTGCTCCACTAGGTAGGATGTTAGAAAGAAGTGTGGTTTTATTGGCCCACTGTTCCCATTTGTTTGCCTTTAAAGTTTCACTTTGTACCAGACATCAAACTGGTGTAGATTTTTAATTAGGCTAGCAGATGAAGCAGCCTTGCCTATTATGCTCAATGGCTACATACTAGTTAATTTTACCTGAACACAGCAAAAATAGTAAATGTACCAATTAAAAGGAAATGTACTAGTGAAATGGAGATGTTGAATGGTTTAGAGCTACACGTAAATTTAGGCTAAAAAATATCATTAAAATAATTAATACTAAAAATGATAATAGGTTATTATAGACCCCTTATAGTGTTTTCCAAAATGCACCCATAAACAATGACCAACCTGTTGAGCCTGATATATAAACCTCTCACAACTATAACGAAAATAATCCAGGGCAAAGCAAGCCACTAATCTGCTTATATGCATAAATAAATGTTTATGGGGACATCAATTGTCTCCTGTTGGCAGATATTGAAGGAAACAAACTAGGATCGGGCATGGCCGGATTTTAACATCATCCTTTGCTTGCCAGGATATAAACCAACTGGCAGAAGCTTGCCGGGCCTCTCCCACATTGAATAAGCATGCACACTAATGTATAGCTATAGGTAGCACTGGCACCAGGGCCCTCATGCCTGAGGAGACCCATAGCTGCTCTGACATATAATAGTCCCCAGAATATAATGGTAAATGCGAGATGTGGAGCCCTATTACGCATCTTTATTGGAGTCCATGAGGTTGAAGTTACGCCATAGAATGCACTCTCAGCTTGTTTTTTTTTGTAAATGATATATCTGCCAGATACAACAGAATATACAGTGCCTTGCGAAAGTATTCGGCCCCCTGGAACTTTTCAACCTTTTGCCACATTTCAGGCTTCAAACAAAAAGATATAACATTTTACATTTTTGGTGAAGAATCAACAACAAGTGGGTCACAATTGTTAAGTGGAACGAAATTTATTGGATCATTTAAACTTTTTTTGTATTAACAAAACTGAAAAGTTGGGCGTGCAAAATTATTCGGCCCATTTACTTTCAGTTCAGAAAACTCACTCCAGAAGTTCATTGAGGATTTCTGAATGATCCAATGTTGTCCTAAATGACTGATGAAGATAAATAGAATCCACCTGTGTGTAATCAAGTCTCCATATAAATGCACCTGCTCTGTGATAGTCTCAGGGTTCTGTTTAAAGCACAGAGAAGGCATCATGAAGGACCAAGGAACACACCAGGCAGGTCCATGATACTGTTGTGGAGAAGTTTAAAGCTGGATTTGGATACCAAAAGATTTCCCAAGCTTTAAACATTCCAAGGAGCACTGTGCAAACGATGATATTGAATTAGAAGGAGTATCAGACCACTGCAAATCTACCAAGACCCGGCCGTCCCTCTATCTTTCATCTCAAACAAGGAGAAGACTTATCAGAGATGCAGCCAAGAGGCCCATGATCACTCTGGATGAACTGCAGAGATCTACAGTTGAGGTGGGAGAGTCTGTCCATAGGACAACAATCAATCGAACACTTCACAAAATCGTGACTTTATGGAAGAGTGGCAAGAAGAAAACCATTTCTCAAAGATATCCATAAAAAGTCTCGTTTACAGTTTGCCACAAGCCACCTGGGAGACGCACCAAACATGTGGAAGAAGGTGCTCTGGTCAGATGAAACCAAAATCCAACTTTTTGGAAACAATGCAAAACGATATGTTTGGCGTAAAAGCAACACAGCTCATCACCCTGAACATACCATCCCCACTGTCAAACATGGTGGTGGCAGCATCATGGTTTGGGCCTGCTTTTCATCAGCAGGGACAGGAAAGATGGGTTAAATTGATGGGAAGATGGATGGAGCCAAATACAGGACCATTCTGGATGAAAACCTGTTGGAGTCTGCAAAAGACCTGAGACTAAGACGGAGATTTATCTTTCAACAAAACAATGATCCCAAACATAAAGCAAAATCTACAATGGAATGGTTCAAAAATAAACGTATCCAGGTCTTAGAATGGTCAAGTCAAACCCAGACCTGAATCCAATTGAGAATATGTGGAAAGAGCGGAAAACTGCTGTTCAGAAGCACTCTCCATCCAACCTCAAAGAGCTCGAGCTGTTGCAAGGAAGAATGGGCAAGAATTTCAGTCTCTAGATGTGCAAAACTGATAGTGGAGACATACCCCAAGCGACTTGCAGCTGTAATCGCAGCAAAAGGTGGCGCAACAAAGTATTAATGCAAGGGGGCCGAATAATTTTGCACGCCCCACTTTTCAGTTTTATTATTACAAAAAAAATTTAAATGATCCAATAAATTTCGTTCCACTTCACAATTGTGACCCACTTGTTGATGATTCTTCACCAAAAATTTAAAATGTTATATCTTTTTGTTTGAAGCCCTGAAATGGTGGCAAAAGGTTGAAAAGTTCCAGGGGGCCGAATACTTTCACAAGGCACTGTACCCAACATTTTTCTACAGGTGTAGTAATAGAAGGAGGTAGCATATCATATCATTAACATAACCCCCATGAAAAGTTATGTAGGGATTATCATTCCAACAAATCCTGATATATACAGTGCCTTGCGAAAGTATTCGGCCCCCTGGAACTTTTCAACCTTTTGCCACCATTTCAGGCTTCAAACAAAAAGATATAAACATTTTAAATTTTTGGTGAAGAATCAACAAGTGGGTCACAATTGTGAAGTGGAATAAAATTTATTGGATCATTTAAACTTTTTTTGTAATAATAAAACTGAAAAGTGGGGCGTGCAAAATTATTCGGCCCCCTTGCATTAATACTTTGTTGCGCCACCTTTTGCTGCGATTACAGCTGCAAGTCGCTTGGGGTATGTCTCTATCAGTTTTGCACATCTAGAGACTGAAATTCTTGCCCATTCTTCCTTGCAAAACAGCTCAAGCTCTTTGAGGTTGAATGGAGAGCATTTGTGAACAGCAGTTTTCAGCTCTTTCCACATATTCTCAATTGGATTCAGGTCTGGACTTTGACTTGGCCATTCTAAGACCTGGATACGTTTATTTTTGAACCATTCCATTGTAGATCTTGCTTTATGTTTGGGATCATTGTCTTGTTGGAAGATAAATCTCCGTCCTTGTCTCAGGTCTTTTGCAGACTCCAACAGGTTTTCATCCAGAATGGTCCTGTATTTGGCTCCATCCATCTTCCCATCAATTTTAACCATCTTCCCTATCCCTGCTGATGAAAAGCAGGCCCAAACCATGATGCTGCCACCACCATGTTTGACAGTGGGGATGGTGTGTTCAGGGGTGATGAGCTGTATATTGCTTTTATGCCAAACATATCGTTTTACATTGTTTCCAAAAAGTGTGATTTTGGTTTCATCTGACCAGAGCACCTTCTTCCACATGTTTGGTGTGTCTCCCAGGTGGCTTGTGGCAAACTGTAAACGAGACTTTTTATGGATATCTTTGAGAAATGGCTTTCTTCTTGCCACTCTTCCATAAAGGCCAGATTTGCGAAGTGTTCGACTGATTGTTGTCCTATGGACAGACTCTCCCACCTCAGCTGTAGATCTCTGCAGTTCATCCAGAGTGATCATGGGCCTCTTGGCTGCATCTATGATCAGTCTTCTTGTTTGAGATGAAAGATTAGAGGGATGGCCGAGTCTTGGTAGATTTGCAGTGGTCTGATACTCCTTCCATTTCAATATGATCGCTTGCACAGTGCTCTTTGGGATGTTTAAAGCTTGGGAAATCTTTTGGTATCCAAATCCGGCTTTAAACTTCTCCCACAACAGTATCACAGGACCTGCCTGGTGTGTTCCTTGGTCTTCATGATGCTCTCTGTACTTTAAACAGAACCCTGAGACTATCACAGAGCAGGTGCATTTATACGGAGACTTGATTACACACAGGTGGATTCTATTTATCTTCATCAGTCATTTAGGACAACATTGGATCATTCAGAGATCCTCAATGAACTTCTGGAGTGAGTTTTCTGAGCTGAAAGTAAATGGGCCGAATAATTTTTCACGCCCAACTTTTCAGTTTTATTATTACAAAAAAAGTTTAAATGATCCAATAAATTTCGTTCCACTTCACAATTGTGACCCGCTTGTTGTTGAATCTTCACCAAAAAATTAAAATGTTATATCTTTTTGTTTGAAGCCTGAAATGTGGCAAAAGGTTGAAAAGTTCCAGGGGGCCGAATACTTTCGCAAGGCACTGTATATACTATATTAGGCTACTTTGACTTTTGCAACGCAGCTCTCCAGCAGAGAGAGAAAAGAATAGCATTGCCAGATGTTACCGGAATGCCCACTGGCCCAATTGACTATATTGGGGTTTGGCGGAAATGTGGCCCCTACCAGACAAATGCGCTGGGATTTGGCTGGACAAAAAACACTGCACGCAATGGTTTTTGCCTAGACAATTACTGACATTCTATGCTGGAACAGCCTGCTGTAGGACTGTGCCAGAAATGTGAAAAAAAAAATAGAATAAAACTTTTCCTAGCAACGGCCCAGGTGAAGAGCTCTTTTGCTTTACCTGTATAATTATATACAATGTTTTCTTTATATATCTTTTATGTGATTAAAGTGACTCTCAGGCATGCATTAGGCAGTCTAAAAAGCAGTGCAGCCATCTTGAATGGCAAATGAGGATGCTAGGAATTGACCGATCTGCAACTAAAAAGAGGAAAAGTAGGTCACCATGTAAGTGTTCTGTTCTGTACCCAGTCAATATGATTTTTTTTTATTGAACCGAAAGGTTGCTTTAAGCATTGCTGTATTCATTTCTTCATTTCTTCTTAAATGCAATATAAAGTGAATAAAAAAAAATATTTCGAAAAATGTCAGTATTCTTATTTGAGTGAATACTAGTTAGCACTTTATGATGGAAGTGCTCACTAGTACACAGTAGAATCAGGGAGCGGGGATTACAGAGTACCTTGAGCTGGTTGTACTCATGGCGCCCTGGGCTTCTGCCAGCGCTGTGCTTTGACCTGATATCGCACAGCATAAGCGCGCACTATGACCTGGCACTGTGTGATGTTAGGGTCACAGCGATGCAAAAGTAGACTAGGGAGTACGCAGGATCTTCATCTTGGGGCACTGTCCAGAGCAGGAAGCTAAGTTTATTTATTTATTTTTTGTCTCATCTGAGGGACTGATGAGGGTCTGATGAGAAATAGGGTTCTGATCTGAGATTTGATGGGGGTCTGAAGAGGAATGGGTGTCTGTTCTGATGTCTGATGAGGAATGGGGGTCTGATCTGAAGTATGGTGTGGGTTTGTTGACAAATGGTGGTCTGATCTGAGGGTCTGATGTGAATAAGGGGTTCTGATTGGTGATCTGATCTGTGGTCTGATTGAAAAATATTTTTTTTTTCTTATTTTCATCCTCCAAAACTTTTGGTTGTGTCTTCTGGTCAGGGGCGTCTCATGGTGTGGGAAATATAGTAAGTGTGTCTATTAATACTATTCTTTGGGGGAACACACCAGCGAGAGCAGCGGAGACCGGATCCCCTTGCATTATGTGACTTTTTTGTCATATAATAAGGAAGCCGTGTCACAGCTATGGTCAGTGATTATCTGCAGCGATGTTTACAGTGAGGGATCACAGTGGAGCATTGCAGACCTGGAGGAGTAGGGAGCCAGTGCATGGATGCAGGTAAATTATCTTCCCTTTACATGTGCTGCCAAGTGGGTGGGTTTGCAAACCCCACCCCCATTCTTGCACAACTTATTTAAAGGAGGTAATCCAGCATCGCTATTGTTCACCGGTTTACAGTGTTTTCCCAGAAAGAATATATTAATAGGGACCTTTACCATTTTTCTCACCCAAAGACACCCCTAACCATAAGATGCATCCAGGGTTTTAGAGGAGGAAAATAAGAAAATATTTTTCATCAGACCTCAAATCAGATCTTTATCAGACCTCCAAATCAGACTTCAGAAGATACTTCTGATGTGTTCTGTGGTTTAAACCCAGCTTGCTCTAATGGTCACTGTCAAAACGATTAGTGTGTTGTTTATTGTGTGCTCCTGTAATAGTCAATCATGTACTTTTTCCTGTGGATTTTCAGTATAAGCACCTTGTTCTAAGACCTTCTTCTAAGTTTGTTTTCTAGTTTGGCTATTTCAAGTTTTTCCTGGGATTTTGTGGGTACTACCTAACCTATGGGCTATATGCTACTATGCTCCTGTCTTATTCCTTGGTTACCAGGTTTAGTTTTTGAATTGGTCTCCTGTAATAAACCCCCTGACTCTAATCTGTAGCTTTACCACTGTGACCATGCCTTCCTATTTGACCATGCGCATGTTGTGTACTGATTCCATTTGAGGCCTACCTCTTTTATTCTCATGGTGACTCCTGGTTTCCTCCAGGGCCTAATACTGCTCATTGCTATTGGTGTTTCTGATGTACCATCTAAAGCCTGTTTCTGGTTTCCAATACTGTTATCTCCTGATCTCTGTGTCTAACGTGCGTAAGCAGTTGCTATACTTCCTCTTACAAGTATGTATATGTTTGATTTTAAAGATGATTAGTAGGACTGGATGAATTTATCACGCCTTGCACTCCAGAATTCTGCCTTCAAAAAGTCACAAATAGGGGCATTGCAACTATTCGGGATCACTTGCACAAAATGGCAACTTTTTTGCATTTTTACACAATTCACACCAGTTTTAAAAAAGTGGGTGGTATAAGTAGGTGTGGTTAGCCATTAATTAGATTATCTCCAGATTTTACTGCCACTTTTTAAAAAGTTGCAAAAAATACTCAAACTCACTCCAGCTAGGAGAGTGGCACAGGGAAACTAGAGTAGCGTTTTTAGACAAAGTGTTATGGTTTAATGATGTACAAAATTTAATGAATAACGTGTGATATTTGTTAAACATTTGACTCAAAAGAATAAATTGACTTAAAAATTCTCTTCATGATAACTTCCCTACTTCCCTTCCTTCCATAGTGCATCCACACGCTGACCATCCCTTCTTTCAGGTAAGCGATGCACATACATCTGGCTGTCCGCATAATGTAACAGAATTGATTGATTTATAACACAAGGTCACCCTTCTTTCATTGCTCTATCGTTCAGTATAAAGCTCATGTGCCAATTGTAGGGACTTTCAGGGGTGGATAGGATCAGCATCAGGACTTTGGTGGCCACTCTGAAATGAACTGTGTGATTTTATCATATGCATCATGCGCCCATGACCCTGTTGCCAGTTCACAGGTTACTCTTCTTTAGACCACTACATATCAGGGACATCTGAGAAGACCTTCCGTTTTTCAGATGCTCTGACCAGTGTCTGCCATCACAATTTGGCCTTTGTCAAAAGTAATTTTCAGATCTTTATGCAGTCTTCCTTTTTTTTTTTTTTATTTTAGAGCCTGTTCCGTGGTGGATCTGGGCTGTATCTCCTGATGCGCGTGTACTTGTTCCTGTTAATGAATTCACTAATTGTTCATGGACCCCTATAATTGGGGGACGCAATTCTGATGGCTAAATGCATACATACTTAAATAGAGCACGATGTGACATATGAGATAGTTGAGGTTTTCGTCCCCACTATGGGTCCTGCGGGGTGTTTGGAGGTTGGATAATGAAGACTTCATCTACTCTTTTCGATACAGATTCCGTTTGAGATCAGTGTGTCACTAGGCCTAATCGGCAGGGTAATATACCACCACTGGCAGATGTGATGTGCTAGTCTTGTGATGTTTACTTGCCGGTACTATGGTTCAGGGTAGACGTGCGTGGACTTGTTGTTGCCTCCCTGTCCTCCAGTCCTTCTCTGATAAATGGTTGCACCTACATACTTTTATATTACTATCAATTCTCTTATGCATTATTTACATTTTCGATCATGTGACTGATCATGTGATTTGGATGCCGGGATGACGCAGACATGCACAGTGCAGTCACACACCACGCAAAGCATCCATGTTGATTGATGCTGTCGGGAGAGCTGTATAGGTGAGCGAGTCTAAACCACCACGGTCATTACCCCTCACACCTGGAGATTAATTTATGGTGATTATTAATTATGGATCAAGTTATTTTTATTACATTTGGAGTAATGAATATGGGAATACAATGGACTTTGCACTTTATCAGATGATATTTTAGGATGTTACTTGTGAAACATTTTATTTTTTCAACAGCGATTCTATATTTTTTGGATAATGTTTGTTAATTGATAATTTAAGACATAATCATGTACACCCTATACATGCACTGTGAAACATGTAATCATTTGCTTGAGAATGGTCCCAGTAAGCGGACTGAAACGTCGCAAGGGTGAATAAAGGACTTCACTTCATTTACTAATTGGATGTGCCGCGGATTTTGTTTTTTTTATGAATTCTTGATGTTTGGTTTGCATTGGACTGCTGGCACTCTGGATTCGGTATATCACGTGTGCCGCCCTGCAAATCTTCTTGTGCTTTACATATATATATATATATATATACTCTATAGGCTGACCACAAAGTTATAAATATAACAGCAAAACAGCAATTGAATCAAAAACGGCTCATAACTGTAGATGAACTGTAATACATTGTATTGATCCATTGGAGCAACTTGCCAACAATTTATCTGTATGTTAATTGAACAATAAAGCATTATTTGTAACTCATATAAAGGTTGTCTAAGCTTCATAGCGCAAATGAGAGGGAAGTCTGTGGAAGCTGAAAAGCCGTTCTACAAATTTTACCCAAGTAGTATTCTCAAGTTGATTCATTAAAAGAAATCAAATTAGCAGAAATTGCTCCATAACAACAGAAACGTCACATAGCAACATATCAGTGATGAATACTGGGGAAGCACTGGTGCCAGCTGATCTGGGATATATGTACTATGTAAAATATCCACTTTTCTGTTACCTTAATATTTTATGTATAACAATGGCACAGTGAGTTTCAGTGCACTATAATTCTGGTGGTATGAAATATATGCTGGTTTAATTTAGGTTTTGAGTTTCTTTCTATGAAATCCATGAGGGGAAAATGTATGGCATTGCATGCCATATTGTAGAGGTTGCATAAGTAAGCAACATACAGTCTCACAAAGAGTGCCTATGGCTTCGCAATAAGGAACTATAGGACCCATGTGCCGCCATACAGGATGCATAGGCAAAAAGCTCTTAAGGGGTCAATTACACAACCCAATTTTCAGGCCAATTTTAGAAACAAATAAACCTTTTTTTTGGGAGATAGTATCTTAATGCAGCATAAAAACTCCTAGATTATTGGCAGTATATAACCTCGTGTAATCAATGAGGAGGTGAGGAACAATTGTGGTAGCAATCATTCCTCCTCCATATTCATCAGCCAGTGTGTCACTGAACAGATTTAGGTTAGAATGTTATCTACGTGGACACAATTTAAACCCTATACAGGGATCTGGACTCCGCTGTAGGGGAACTCTTAGACAACTACCTCTTGGAATAGTCTTCGTTCAGTCATAGCCAGCCCGCGTGAGTCAAGAAACACTGGCGCAAGGCACCAAAGGGAGAGCCAAAATCATGGTCCGTAGACAAACTGAGATCAAGACGGGCAGTGTACGTCCAATCTAGTTTACAGTCCAAAGGTCGGGGTGGCTAGCATAGGGTCAGAACGATAAAGAAGCTGAAGTCTAGGACAAATGAGTAGAAACAACACAGTGAATAAATCAGACTAACGGACCAGGTACAGCACCCAGGTGGCATCCCAGCAGACGTGCGCTCCAGGAGCAAGTAAAAGCTGGCCAATTCTGAATTGATGACTTTATGGTCAAGTTTATCATGTATTTAAAGTGGGGGGAAAAAAAGTTCTCCCACTTAAAAAGATGAGAGAGGCCTGTAATTGACATCATAGGTAGACCTCAACTATGAGAGACAAAATGAGAAAATAAATCCAGAAAATCATGTTGTCTGATTTTTTAAAAGAATTTATTTGCAAGATATGGAGGAAAATATATATTTGGTCACCTACAAACAAGCAAGATTTCTGGCTCTCACAGACCTGTAACTTCTTCTTTAAGAGGCTCCTCTGTCCTCCACTCATTACCTGTAGTAATGGCACCTGTTTGAACTTATCAGTATAAGGGCTCATGCACACGACCAGTGCCGGCCTGTGTGCGTATTGCGTCCCGCATACGCCGCATCACGGATCATGGACCCATTCACTTCAATGGTTCCGCAATCCGGGAGATGCGGAGCGGAGGCACGGATCAGAACACCACGGAAGCACTACGGTGTGCTTCCATGGTGTTTTTGGCCGTGCCTCCACACCGCAAAAAAGTAGCGCATGCACTACCTTTTTGCGGTGCGGACAGTCGGATGCGGATTGCGGACCCCATTCAAATGAATGGGTCCGCAATCCGCATGCGGCGGCCCCAATGTCAGTGCCCGTGCGGTACACAGCACGGGCACTAAATGCACACATTCGTGTGCATGAGCCCTAAAAGACACCTGTCCACAACCTCAAACAGTCACACTCCAAACTCCACTATGGTGAAGACCAAAGAGCTGTCGAAGGACACCAGAAACAAAATTGTTTCTATACCCTACACAGTTACATAATTAACTTTATCTATAAATGTTTTAATATCTGACCAGTTTGGTTTCCTGCAAGATAATTTTGTTGCTACCAGAATATACTGTAGATTTCTAATTTATAAGATAACAATTTTCCACAATTTGAAAAACTAGGCTGTTTATTTTTTCCTAGAAACAGGGCCATTTCTGGTCGTGGCTGTGTATGGTTTTAAAAATCTGCAGTACCAGATACAGCCCATTATTTGGTGCTGTATCTTTTTTTAAAGCCATTTTTTGTTTTCTTACTTTGGACAAACCCTTTTAATATGCAAGTAGTGGTATGAGCAAAGCCAATAAAAAAAAGTCCTGAATGTTGTGAGTTTGGATAGTGACTTTAGATATTAATTTTTCTACTCTTCCACCAAATGTGGACAAATGTGATCAGTAGCAGATCAGAAAAAGAATCAGTAGCTGAAAACAGTCTGGATTTGGTTGTGGTTTTGTACTTTGGTAGTGGCTTTATTGGCACTTTTATAAGTGTTTTAGAATAGTTTTTGAGTGAGGTTTTGGAAATCCATAATCGAATATGTTGCAAAGAAGTAACATCTCAAGCATTTTACAAATCAACAGCGGAAAAAACTCTTCCCTGTGTAGAAGGTAAGCACATGGTCAAGTTTTTTTACATTGAAGTCATTGGGAAGCTGTTGATGGTGATTTGTTTGTGGATTACGCAGTAGAAAACGTTCATTTTCCGCTCCTAAATTAGTGGCTGATTTTGACCATGTAAACTAACCTCAGAAACTGATATAACAGAGACATAACACAATAGAATTTGTAGAAATCTGAGAGATTAGGACCACGGTTGCCAACCGTCCAGATTTTTTCCTGTGTTTGTGAAAAAAAAATATGTCCATGATTTTTTTGAGGCTGCAGGTACTTGACTAGATTATTTTGGTGGTAATTATCATCATTTCACACCTCACAGTAAATTCTGGTAATGAGTGATTAGTATATTGACTTATAGACATGTATTACTTTAATCTTTAGCAGTCATTATGGTTTTCCAATTTGTCTGTAAAAAATGTTGGCTGTCCGTGATTTTGGGATAAGTTGTCCAGAAAAAAGAAATTCTGGTTGGCAACCCTGATTAGGACCCTCAATAACTACAGTAATATTACAATATGTGCATTTTTTTTATAAAGAAAAAACATAAAATTATATATATATATATATATATATATATATATATATATATATATATACACACATATTTAAGATATAGATATATATATATATATATACATACACAGTACAGACCAAAAGTTTGGACACACCTTCTCATTCAAAGAGTTTTCTGTATTTTCATGACTATGAAAATTGTAGATTCACACTGAAGGCATCAAAACTATGAATGAACACATGTGGAATTATATACTTAACAAAAAAGTGTGAAATTGAAAATAAAACTGAAAATATGTCTTATATTCTGGGTTCTTCAAAGTAGCCACCTTTTAATTTGATTACTGCTTTGCACACTCTTGGCATTCTCTTGATGAGCTTCAAGAGGTAGTTACCTGAAATGGTTTTCACTTCAAAGGTGTGCCCTGTCAGGTTTAATAAGTGGGATTTCTTGCCTTATAAATGGGGTTGGGGCCATGAGTTGTGTTGGGCAGAAGTCAGGTGGATACACAGCTGATAGTCCTACTGAATAGACTGTTAGAATTTGTATTATGGCAAGAAAAAAGCAGCTAAGTAAAGAAAAACGAGTGGCCATCATTAATTTAAGAAATGAAGGTCAGTCAGGTCGAAAAATTGGGAAAACTTTGAAAGTGTCCCCAAGTACAGTCGCAAAAACCATCAAGCGCTACAAAGAAACTGGCTCACATGAGGACCTCCCCAGGAAAGGAATACCAAGAGTCACCTCTGCTGTGGAGGATAAGTTCATCCGAGTCACCAGCCTCAGAAATTGCAGGTTAACAGCAGCTCAGATTAGAGACCAGGTCAATGCCACACAGAGTTCTAGCAGCAGACACATCTCTACAACAACTGTTAAGAGGAGACTGTGTGCAGCAGGCCTTCATGGTAAAATAGCTGCTAGGAAACCACTGCTAAAGACAGGCAACAAGCAGAAGAGACTTGTTTGGGCTAAAGAACACAAAGAATGGACATTAGACCAGTGGAAATCTGTGCTTTGGTCTAATGAGTCCAAATTTGAGATCTTTGGTTCCAACCACCGTGTCTTTGTGCGACGCAGAAAAGGTCAACGGATGCACTCTACATGCCTGGTTTCCACAGTGAAGCATGGAGGAGGAGGTGTCATTGTGTGGGGGTGCTTTGCTGGTGAGACTGTTGGGGATTTATTAAAAATTGAAGGCATACTGAACCAGCATGGCTACCACAGCATCTTGCAGCGGCATGCTATTCCATCCCGTTTGCGTTTAGTTGGACCATCATTTATTTATCAACAGGACAATGACCTCAAACACACCTCCAGGCTGTGTAAGGGCTATTTGACCAAGAAAGAGAGTGATGGGGTGCTACGCCAGATGACCTGGCCTCCACAGTCACCAGACCTCAACCCAATCGAGATGGTTTGGGGTGAGCTGGACCGCAGAGTGAAGGCAAAAGGGCCAACAAGTGCTAAGCATCTCTGGGAACTCCTTCAAGACTGTTGGAATACCATTTCAAGTGACTATCTCTTGAAGTTCATCAAGAGAATGCCAAAAGTGTGCAAAGCAGTAATCAAAGCAAAGGGTGGCTACTTTGAAGAACCTAGAATATAAGACATATTTTCAGTTGTTTCACACTTTTTTGTTAAGTATATAATTCCACATGTGTTAATTCATAGTTTTGATGCCTTCAGTGTGAATCTACAATTTTCATAGTCATGAAAATACAGAAAACTCTTTGAATGAGAAGGTGTGTCAAAACTTTTGGTTTGTACTGTATATATTATAATTTGTAACATGTATACTCCTTACCTTCAGATAACTCCATATTAATATCCTACCATTTTCATTTTCAAAAATACACAGTTTATTACATTTCAGGATAACATAAAATGACAATACAATTTTTTTTTTACATTCCAGCCTTACATGCCAGCACAATTCTAGTAAAAACCAATTGTACTTGATGTGTTCCATAAGATAGGATATTGCCTCCAGATATATGTAATGTAAAGAACATGAAATCAGCGCACAACCAGGCTTGTCCCAATGGGGCATCAATCAGAAAGTATTTGTAAAGATTTCAGTATAACTAGGGACAAGGTTAGCTTCTGATTAAATCAGATAGGGACCTAATTATAGACTTATCTAAGAAACCCGCACACCTTCTACCAGGCAGTTTCCCTGCTGGGACAAAAAAAAGTCACTGAAGCATAAAGAAGATACAGACAGTAATAGGACGAGATATATACATTTCCTGTGGTAATATTAGAGTCTCCCAAGTTGCTTGTAGCTAATACCATAGCCGGAAGGCAGAAGACTTGATATGAAAAAAGTCTTTGTGAGGAAACTGCAGACGCATCTTTGGTCCCGGAGGCGTTGAATAGTCTATTCTTAAGCCTGCAGCAATAAGTAGTATAGCAGACATCACACCTACCAGTAAAGGGATAATTAGCCTTAGTTATGAAAATACACAGCAACAAATCTTCTTAAAGACTTCCTCAGTGGGAAAATCACCTTTGAATAGCAAAGGAAAGAGATCGCGGAAAGTACATGATCACCTCACCATAATGTAGGAAATGGGGAATTTCTACAGTAGACTGGACACATGAGAGCAAATAATGTTGTATGGCATGTAATAATCAAAGTCAAAATTAAAGGATAGGAGACGTCAGTAGAATGTTATAGTAAAAGAAAAAGTCAAAGCTATTGAATATTATCTAAAGAATCCAGAAAACAATGACCGTTTTTGCTTTAGAGTTGTCTTTAAGGCCCCTTTCACAACGAGCGAGTTTTCCGCGCGAATGCACTGCGTGACGTGAACGCATAGCACCCACACTGAATCCTGACTCATTCATTTCATGAGCATTTTTTTCACTCATCAGTTCTGCGTTGCAGGAAAAATGCAGCATGTTTATATTTTGTGTTTTTCACGCAGCCCTGGCCCCATAGAAGTGAATTGGGCTTCAGTGAAAAATGCATTGCATCCTGAAGCAAGTGCGGATGCAATGCGTTTTTCACTGATGGTTGCTAAGAGATGTTGTTTGTAAACCTTCAGTTTTTATCACGCGCGTTTAAAAAATGCATCAAACGCATTGCACCCAAGCGGAAAAAAACTGAACGCAATTGCAGACAGAACTGACTGAACTTGCTTGCAAAATGGTGCGAGTTTCTCTGAACGCACCCTGGACTCATCCTGACCTAATCCATCACGCTCGTGTGAAAGAGGCCTAAAGGGAACCTGTCAACACGAGCTGCACTCAATCTGCAGGCAGCATGTTATATAGCAGGAAGAGCTGAACAGATTGATATATAGTCTTGCAGGAAAAGATTCCGTAAAACTTGTAATTTATGGCATTTTAAACCTGTGGTCTTTTTGTCCTTAGGAATTATATGGGTGTTGCCACTCATTGATTGACAGTTACGGGGAAGGCGGTCAATCACCAAGTAGGACCACCTACATGATTCCTATCCATAAAAAGACCAGGGGTTTAAAGGGGTATTCTGGTAAAGTAACTGAATTTTTGAAAAACTGCATTAAGGCTGCAATCTGTGACCTGACCAGAACCCATACCTATACATATAACCAGAGCTTCAATTTACCTTGTAATCCATCTGTCTAGCTCCAGTGTGAGCTTGCAACACACTGAGAGTATCATGGCTCCTGATCTTCCCTTACAAAACTACAATCCCCACAATCCCTAGCTTTCCTGCTGTGAGCTTGTGCTGGTTCATGAGTGTTGATAATTACTGATTGGCTGCCTGATATACAGTCCAGTCACGCCCCCTCTACTCAGTAATCACCAGCACACTGACAATTAGCTAGAGAATTGATAGCAACACACTGAGCATGCTCGACCTAACAAAGGCTCAGAACTACAGGTCCATGCCATGGTAACTTATGAGGAAACACAGTGGGTAGCAGAGGAAGAAACTACTTTTATAACTACTGAATGGTAAATATGTGAAATTTACGTTATATTAGATAATTATTGATAATGAATTAAACATAAGTTATATTTATGGTAACCGGAATACCCTTTAAATCAAAATGCATACGTTTTCCTGAATCTTTCCCTGAAAAACTCTCTCTCCACCGTCTGAGCTCCTCTTGCTTTATAGCAGGGGTACTCAAGTACTTTTGGTAAAGGTCCACATACGTGAGTCTGCTGTAGGATGACGGTACGAGCTGCAAAACAAAAAAATATATAAGGAGGGACAACACCATTGGCGTGTAGTGCTACATTATTATTTTTTTTACAATAATCCACACCTCCAAGGCCACCTAATCTCCTTTCTGCCGACCAAACAATAAGAATGTCCTTTCAGTGCCCCCTAACAATAATAATGCCCCTCTTACAATATGATATCCCTTTAGTGCTCCACAGATGATACTCCTAAGTGCACCCTCACAGCAGGGTGATCCCTTGGTGCCCCACACATTATAATGCTCCTTAGTTCCTCCCCACAGAGTATGAATGCCCTCTCTGTGCCCCTTTCACAGTAGTAATGCCCTTGTTGTGCCTCATTCAAAGTTATAATCCCCATTGTCCCCCCTTCATAGTAATAATCCCCACTGTGCCTCCTTCACAGTAATAATGCCTCTTAATAGTAGTAATGCCCATTGTACCCCGTTAATAGTAGTAATGCCCATTGTGCCCCTTCACAGTAATAATGTCCTCTGTGCCCCCGCCATATTAGAAATCCTCATTGTGCCCCTTAATAGTAGTATTGCCCTATGTGCTAGTAATTCCCATTATGCCCCCTTCACAGTAATAATGCCCTCTGTGCACTGTGCCCCCCTTCAGAGTAATAATGCCCACTGTGCCCCTTCACATTAGCAATGTCCATTGTGCCCCCTCCAGAGTAGAAATACCCATTGTGCCCCCTCTAGAGTAGAAATACCCATTGTGCCCTTCACATTTGCAATACCCATTGTGCTCCCTTCACATTTGCAATACCCATTGTGCTCCCTTCACATTTACAATGCCCATTGTGCCCCCTTCAGATTTGCAATACCCATTGAGCCCCCTCCAGAGTAGAAATGTCCATCGTGCCCCTTTCACATTTGCAATGCCATTTGTGCCCCCTCCAGAGTAGAAATGCCCATTGTGCCCTCTTCCATAGTAATAAAGTCCTCTGTGCCCCTCCACAGTATAAAGTTCTCTGTGACCCCTCCATATTAATACAGTCCTCTGTGCCCCCTCCATAGTGATAATGTCTCTGTGAACACCTCCCATAGTAATAAAGTCCTCTGTGACCCCTCCATAGTTATAATGTCCCTCTGTGACCCCTCATAGTAATAAAAGTCCTCTGTGCCCCCTCCATAGTGATAATGTTCTCTATGACTCCTCAATAGTAATAAAGTCTCTGTGACCCCTCTATAATGATAAAGTCCTCTGTGAACCCTCCATAGTAATAAAGTCCTCTGTGCCCCCTTCATAGTGATAATGTTCTCTATGACTCTCCATAGTAATAAAGTCCTCTGTGACCCCTCCATAATGATAAAGTCCTCTGTGACCCCTCCCATAGTGATAAAGTCCTCTGTGACCCTCCATAGTAATAAAGTTCTCTGTGACCCCTCTGTGTTAATAAAACAATAAAACACAGTACCTACTCACCTTGTCCCGTTCCTGAAGCTCCTAGTCCTGTCTTCACTGCAGGCACAGATCGCTCTGCAGCACTGTGTGGGTGGAGCTTATGCAGATTTCCAGTCTGAAGGCTCCGCCCCCACACAGGTCGGCAGCGCAATCTGTACAGGCTGAATGGTGGAGCAGGAGAAGTCTTCCTGCTTCACCATTCTGTGCGCTGCCGGCCTGAAGGAGGGGAGGAGCGTGGGTAGCTGAGCGGTAAGTGACAAGACACAGCTCCCTGCACTCCAGCAATGAGCGCTTCCATCTGTATTGATGGAAGCACTCATACTTCTCTGGCACCCCCTGAGAGATGGCACCGGGGTGCATGCAGGGGTCCGGATCAGCTGGCAACCACGGTCCGCCAGTTGAGTACCCCTGCTCTATAGATGCTGCCTCCAGATTATACAGAACTACTGCGTGGTGACAAGTTCCCTATAACAGGTATCCTATAACATTGCTAGTGCTGTCATACATTAACTATATGCCTATTTTCTTTACTTTTAATTTGCCTTTTTTGTATTGTCTTGTTAAACATCTTGCTTTAGCAAAATGCTGAATATTAAAGAACATAAAGAGTGCATTTACTTGATACTTATTCACATTTACATAATACTAAAAGGTCTGAACATAATAAAGAATATAAAAATGTCTACTTTTTTAAATTATGAATGACCAGACAAATAAAGTATAAGGCCTCAATTACAAATAAAACATTACATATATTCTTTCCTTTTTTGACCAATTACAAATGAATTTTTATAGGGTTGACAGGAGTAAAAAACATTAGTCAACAGGGCTAGCAAGTACATGAACAGTTCAAACTAAAACTGGCCATACACATTAGATAAAACTTGTTTAATAATCTGTGATCGGTTGGCAAAAAGCAATTGTTCTTTGTTAAATTTCACCCAATTAACGTTTTAGTTTAAATCATCCATTTTGATCAACTTTAGACTAATTTGTATGGCCACCTTAAGTCTTAAGCTGGCTTTAGACATCAGATGCATTTGTGTCAAACCTGCTGATTTCAGCAGTATCGGACGACTATCTAGTGTATATGATGCTTCTCCACTTTCAGCTGAAGGCAGATGTTGGGCAAAAGAGTAATCGGTCATGTTGGCTTTCGACTGCCTAAGCTTTTTGTTTTTTGGGAGATAAGCCTCTAGCAGCAGCTTCCTCCTATCTACTGAGAAGATACACATGCTCAGCCTACGTACTATATATGGGTATCAAGAGTGATAGCTGTTGGCCAAATTATAGGCAACCTTATTGTCTTCCTTTAGATAAATAGTAAGGAACAAAGTCACCCTTCTTTTTATGCCTCTCCACCCTGTTTGACCTTAAAGTAAGTAATTCATCAGGAAATTCACTGTTTTTGTTTTTACTATTAACCGTTTTGTTGAAAAGAAGGTATATCAAAGATATGAAATGTAAAACCACCATTAATGCATTCATATTTGCAGGGTGGAGGATGGATCTCCATGGAGGAGGCTCTTTGTCCTGTCACCCTTGAGGAAGCCTGTCCTGGCGAAACGCATCGGGTGAATGGGGGGCTTAGCTTTATAATGGCATGGCATATGTATTTGACTGTTGTGTGTGCATTCATATAAGTAATTCTGCTTCTTATTAATGGTGTGTAGACTGTTTTAGTCACACTGTGGTCTCTTGTTGAACTTTGTCCTGGTCATGAATGCACTTTTCCTTTTTGCTAGTGTGTCCCAGCCTGCATGTGTGTGAGCCCCTCAGTAGTGGGGTTACTGCTATTGTTCTTTTTAGATTATTTTTGCTCTCCAATATGTGGATTTCTCCATTTTATTAATATATATTTTTAATTGGCTAAATAAAGATTTACATTTTTACCTTTGATTCTTTGGTTGATTATTTTGGGAAGTCACACTGTTTTTTATAGGTTGCTATATGTATTGGGATGTGCCCATTCATAGGTCTGGTATTTTTGGATACATTTATTACATAGTAACATAGTTTATAAGGCCAAAAAAAGACATCTGTCCATCCAGTTCAGCCTGTTATCCTACAAGTTGATCCAGAGGAAGGCAAAAAACCCCTGTGAGGTAGAAGCCAATTTTCCTCACTTTAGGGGAAAAAAATTCCTTCCTGACTCCAATTAGGCAATCAGAATAACTCCCTGGATCAACGACCCATCTCTAGTAGCTATAGCCTGTAATATCACAAAAATGGAGGATGAAGATAAATGATGCGGTATTCACCGGGCTTCTTTCTTTTCTTCCCTTATTGCAACATTAAAAATTGCTTACCGCTACTCGCGGGCACCATGCTCAGTGAATGGGATGCGGCACTGAGCATGGTTGCCCGCAAGTAGCGGTAAGCAATTTTTAATGTTGCAATAAAGGAAGAAAGAAAAGAAGCTCGGTGAGTGCCGCATCATTTACCTTCATCTTCCATTTTTGTGTATTCATTGCGCTGTCCATGCAGAGCACCGGGGCCATTAGAACACATTTCTAAAGTTCTCAATGGTATTACCAATGTGGCGTAGTTCCAACCTCTTCTGTTGAACTGCATCTTGGACATAGCCTGTAATATTATTACCCTCCAGAAATACATCCAGGCCCCTCTTGGACTGTTTTAGTGAACTTACCATCACCACCTCCTCAGGCAGAGAGTTCCATAGTCTTACTGCTCTTACCATAAAGAATGCTCTTCTATGTTTGTGTACAAACCTTCTTTCCTCCAGACTCAGAGGATGTCCCCCTCGTCACAGTCACAGTCCTGGGATAAATAGATGATGGGAGAGATCTCTGTACTGACCCCTGATATTTATACATAGTTATTAGATCTCCCCTCAGTCTTTTCTAAAGTGAATAACCCTAATTTTGATAATCTTTCAGGGTAGTGTAGTCCACCCATTCCAGTTATTACTTTAGTTGCCCTCCTCTGAACCCTCTCCAGCTCTGCTATGTCTGCCTGTTTCACAGGAGCCCAGAACTGTACACAGTTACTCCATGTGTGGTCTGGACTAGTGATTTGTAAAGTGGCAGGACTATAGTTCTCATCATGGGCATCTATGCATTCTTTTGAATGCAATCCATTTATCTTATTGGCCTTGGCAGCAGCTGTCTGACACTGGTTTCTACAGCTTAGTTTACTGTTCACTTAAAATTTCAAAGTCCTTTTCCATGTCAGTGTTACCCAGTGTTTTACCATTTAGTATGTACTGGTGACTTGCATTATTCCTTCCCATGTGCATAACCTTACATTTTGTCAGTGTTAAACCTCATCTGCCACTTCTCTGCCCAAGCCTCCATCTATCCAGATCCATCTGTAGCAGTGTACTGCCTCTTCTGTGTTAATTACTTTACACAGTTTAGTGTCATCTGCAAAAACTTATATTTTACTGCGCAAGCCTTCTACAAGATTATTAATAAAATAGGGCCCAACACTGACCCTGTGACCATGTGACCATGACCCAATCTGGAGTGTGTACCGTTAACTATAAAAACATGACAAACTATAAAAACAACCTGGGAGAACATAAAAAAGAAAAATTTTCCAGATGGAAAGTTTAAAATACTTTGTTTCATACAAAATGTATATAAGCGAAATAAGTATATAACAAAACATAGGGGAAGATTTATCATCACATGATTGTTCTAAGTCATCTTTGCTTGAGTCTGTGTTGGCGTAATTTGGCACATATTTAAAGTGAAAAGTTTTATGTGAAGAGTTGGTAACTGCTAGTTATGTTTTGATTTTTTAAAAAATCTGGAGTAATCGCCTCACCTAGTTAACCACACTCTGTTTCCGCACCCACTTTTCAAAATTGTGAGAGTGGCATAAATATAAAAACTTATTTCTTACCAAAAATACTTGTTGCCAAAATTTGTGACTTTTACTCCATAAAACTGAAATACAATCTCCTTTGCATGAGCTTATGGGTTTGTATTTTCTAGTACAAAGTACTCATGCTCACCAAAACGAGACATAAGTGGGCAACTCCCCTATAGGGAAATGTTTGTTGTCATAGAAATTATGCATGAATTGGTCAATCGCAGACTAAATTCAAGAAAGCTCGTGCAATTTCCTTTATCGAAAGCCGCATAACAATATGTTAAAAGATACTATTCACAAAAAGTGAAACATTTCTGAATAGCACAGAAATAGGGGACGACTCTTCTTTTTTTTACTATCATTTGGCCGAGATCTCTTGGGTTAATCTTATTGCTAACAATGATCCCTTTTTAATGAACAATCAATACGACCATGAGCAGGAGTAAAAATATACACAGTATAGTAAAACGAGTGTCCCAGGCTTACTAGTCCTGTGTAGTTTGTAATCAGGGTAACTTTAGACAGTCTTAAAATGTGCCAAATGTATCATGCATCTTTAGACTGCCTAGTCTAGTTTATACCACTTTTTGTGGGTCTAGCAAAACATTTGGCCACATATGCCAAAGATCTGTTCACGTGCCCTCAGAAAGATATCTCCACATGTACTGAAAAACTGTTCACAAATTAGCACAACTAGGGTTTACGCAATTTTTTCTGAGTATCGCATGAGAGATACATTTTCACCAAATTTCACCACAGTTCTGGAATAAAATTCTATCTCAAAGTAAACCAACCAATAGTTGGTATAGAGGTAGACAAAAGTATCTATCCCTGCACCACAATTATCATCCAGCCTGAGCCCCTAAATCTGGTGCAGGTCCAAACAGCCTATTTAAAGTTGGATTTGCACAGGCCGACCGAGCAGCCAATTTTCAATGTTCAGTGAAGGAGACTGCTGCATTTACACGCAGCGATCTCCTTCACTGTATGAAGATTATGGATTGCCATTGCGATCCCTCGTCCTCATACAGAATACTGGATTTTGAGCAGCAGATCACTGTTAAGACAACACAATCTGCTGCCCAGAAGCCATGATTGGTGGTGCCTGCATGAATGACAGGATCATCCAATGAACGAGCGTTTCACTTGTTCATCGGATGATTGGCAGTACAGTTACATGTCGGGAATGACTGTTTTTTTTATGTCAAAATAGGCAGACACTACAGTGTGTTGTCCAATAAATAGAACAGTTCCTAAAAGTCTAAGGGAAAATAAATGAGATTATATGTCTTTGACAATTGTGTGACAATATGATTGGCTATATATTTACAATGAAATTTAAAAAAAAAATTGTCTTGTAAGAGGCACCACACTTGTCTGTTGGCTGTGTCTGGAATCATAGCTCAGCCGTATTAAATATGATTGAGCTGAGATACATTACTGCGCATAGTCCATCATCAGAAATGGTGCTGTTTCAGCAATATAGCAGTCATGGTTTTCTAATATCATAAATCCTTTTAAAAACATTTTCTCAAAAAAAAAAAAAATTCCTGAATAGTCCATCAGATTGTGTTTTAATGTTTCATTCAGTCATCCCTAAATTCATGAGTAACATATGTTGGGTAACAACCACTTATGGCGCCCATTACAGTGTAATTTGAGGTTTTCTTAAACCATGAATGGTATATAAATACATTACAGATTTTTTTTTCAGTTCTTGTATAAATAATGCGAGTTGTCAAAGGAGCAAAGTTTAGTCCATTTGGAATACTAAATTATCTATGTATATTTTGAACCTTTAATGGAAAGGGTTGTC
>ONZH01016340.1:0-49485 GCA_900303285.1 Rhinella marina
TTTGCAAGAGAACGCACAGTACAGTTGCCAATTATAAGGCCTATATATTTTATAGTTCAAGGTACACAGCCGTGTACTAACTGTTCAGACGGTGGGTATTAACACCAGGTATTTAAATTATTTTGCAAGAGAACGCACAGTACAGTTGCCAATTATAAGGCCTATATATTTTATAGTTTCAAGGTACACAGCCGTGTACTAACTGTTCAGACGGTGGGTATTAACACCAGGTATTTAAATTAATTTTGCAAGAGAACGCACAGTACAGTTGCCAATTATAAGGCCTATATATTTTATAGTTCAAGGTACACAGCCGTGTACTAACTGTTCAGACGGTGTGTATTAACACCAGGTATTTAAATTATTTTGCAAGAGAACGCACAGTACAGTTGCCAATTATAAGGCCTATATATTTTATAGTTCAAGGTACACAGCCGTGTACTAACTGTTCAGACGGTGGGTATTAACACCAGGTATTTAAATTATTTTGCAAGAGAACGCACAGTACAGTTGCCAATTATAAGGCCTATATATTTTATAGTTTCAAGGTACACAGCCGTGTACTAACTGTTCAGACGGTGTGGTATTAACACCAGGTATTTAAAATTATTTTTGCAAGAGAACGCACAGTACAGTTGCCAATTATAAGGCCTATATATTTTATAGTTCAAGGTACCACAGCTTGTACTAACTGTTCAGACGGTGGGTATTAACACCAGGTATTTAAATTAGTTTGCAAGAGAACGCACAGTACAGTTGCCAATTATAAAGGCCTATATATTTTATAGTTCAAGGTACACAGCCGTGTACTAACTGTTCAGACGGTGGTGTATTAACACCAGGTATTTAAATCATTTTGCAAGAGGAACGCACAGTACAGTTGCCAATTATAAGGCCTATATATTTTTATAGTTCAAGGTACACAGCCGTGTACTAACTGTTTCAGACGGTGGGTATTTAACACCAGGTATTTAAATTAGTTTGCAAGAGAACGCACAGTACAGTTGCCAAGTTATAAGGCCTATATATTTTTATAGTTCAAGGTACACAGCCGTGTACTAACTGTTCAGACGGTGGGGTATTAACACCAGGTATTTAAATTATTTTGCAAGAGAACGCACAGTACAGTTGCCAATTATAAGGCCTATATATTTTATAGTTCAAGGTACACAGCCGTGTGACTAACTGTTCAGATGGTGGGTATTAACACCAGGTATTTAAATTAGTTTGCAAGAGAACGCACAGTACAGTTGCCAATTATAAGGCCTATATATTTTATAGTTCAAGGTACACAGCCGTGTACTAACTGTTCAGACGGTGGGTATTAACACCAGGTATTTAAATTAGTTTGCAAGAGAACGCACAGTACAGTTGCCAATTATAAGGCCTATATATTTTATAGTTCAAGGTACACAGCCGTGTACTAACTGTTCAGAACGGTGGGTATTAACACCAGGTATTTAAATTAGTTTGCAAGAGAACGCACAGTACAGTTGCATGTTATAAGGCCTATATATTTTATAGTTCAAGGTACACAGCCGTGTACTAACTGTTCAAGACGGTGGGTATTAACACCAGTTATTTAAATTATTTTGCAAGAGAACGCACAGTACAGTTGCCAATTATAAGGCCTATATATTTTATAGTTCAAGGTACACTCCGTGTACTAACTGTTCAGACGGTGGGTATTAACACCAGTTATTTAAATTAATTTGCAAGAGAACGCACAGTACAGTTGCCAATTATAAGGCCTATATATTTTATAGTTCAAGGTACACAGCCGTGTACTAACTGTTCAGACGGTGGGTATTAACACCAGGTATTTAAATTAGTTTGCAAGAGAACGCACAGTACAGTTGCCAATTATAAGGCCTATATATTTTATAGTTCAAGGTACACAGCCGTGTACTAACTGTTCAGACGGTGGGTATTAACACCAGGTATTTAAATTATTTTGCAAGAGAACGCACAGTACGTTTTCGCGTCGTTTTCGCGCTGCCAGCGTACTCAGCGTGCCTGTCATACCCCCCCTGCATGGTGATTGGTGGAAAAAGAGCGCCAGGGAAGGTGGGAGGGGAAACGAATTCTAAGTGCGCCATCGCCGTTATACTCGAACGAAATCGAGTACGCCGAATAGCGTAGTATTCGATCGAATACCAGCTCGATCGAACACTACTCGCTCATCTCTAGTTATCGGCAATAGCCAAAGACAGCTACCTTTTAGTGTTGAGCGAGCATGCTCGGCCAAACTCACTGTTCGGCCGACCATGCCGGCGCTCGGTACACTCGGTGTTCGGCCATGCTCGAGTCCCCTTGAGTCCCCTCCCTGCATGCTAATTAATTAGCGTGCGGGGAGGGATGGCATTCAGTGTAATGCCAGTAGCCATCTTAGCTACTGGCATTACACTGATTGGCTGTCCGGGAAGGCTTTGTATAGCACCCGGTACGCCTTCCCGGCCAGTGTTATTCAGGGACAGCTGCCGCAAGGAGGGACAGATAGTGTAGGGAAAGAGGCACGCTAGGCAGGGATAGATTTTATTTTACAAACAAATAAAAGCCCTTTTAAGGGCTATTGGACAATTCTGCCACAGTTTTACGGGTTTTTTATTTACGGTGTTCGATGTGCGTTAAAACTATTTATTTATTTATTTATTTATTTATTTATTTATTTTTTGTTCATTTTTTTAATATGGGCGTTTTCACACATGGCGATACCCTCCTGTCATTTACTATGACAGGGCTGCTGCAGGCACGCTCCGGCTCCTCCAATCGCCACACGGGGGAGCCGGAGCAACACCGGAAGCGTGCGCGTGACCTCTTTAAACACGTGCCCAGAGCCGTACTAGTACGGCGCTGGGTGCGAAGGGGTTAAACAGAACCCTGAGACTATCACAGAGCAGGTGCATTTATACGGAGACTTGATTACACACAGGTGGATTCTATTTATCTTCATCAGTCATTTAGGACAACATTGGATCATTCAGAGATCCTCAATCAACTTCTGGAGTGAGTTTTCTGAACTGAAAGTAAATGGGCCGAATAATTTTGCACGCCCAACTTTTTAGTTTTATTATTACAAAAAAAGTTTAAATGATCCAATAAATTTCATTCCACTTCACAATTGTGACCCACTTGTTGTTGATTTTTCACCAAAAATTTACAATGTATTTACAATATATAATTATGAGGAAAATGTACAGATAAGTACCATAGAACAAATAGCAAAAGAATCTTAAAAATAGGGATATGCTGTTTGTCAATGTCTAATGAGAAGGCATAGGTATAATGGTGAATATAAAGGTGAGTATAGGGGAAGGGGACAACCCCAGAGACTGGCTAAGAAACTTACCAGAGAGGAATGAAGGCAGGATGTGTGAGGTGTTCCCTGTGGAACTGCAGGAGGTGCTTAGGAGAGGGGTGCATGTAACGCTTTTGCAAGTGAAAAAATTCCGGTGCTCGGTGTCTATATAAGCCCAGCAAAGTTTAGAGTCACTGTCAATATTTTCTGTGTTTGGAATGGCCCTCAGGATACACTGATCCAATTTTTCTAGGATTCAAACAACATCCGACCACAATTGCATTTCATCCTTAACTTAACCCGGATTTATACACAAAATAAATTGACCTTAAAGACTCCCTATTGTACTCAGACCCCACTTCCCCAGAACCTCATACTCAAGACAGTCCAAACCCTGACTGTTTTCACACAAGTCATCAACATGGAGACTATTTTTTTTTAAGAAAAAAAAAAAGGCACCCCACTATTGTGGGCAGCGAGGACAGAGGTAATGCAAGTGCAAGCCTTCAATGACATCATCCTGCTGTGACTGAGAGATAAAGAAAAGGAGTAAGCCATCCAGTCCATAGTGTCGTCCTCTTTGTCCACAATAATATGGCACCTATTGGAGACGAGGGAGAACTGTGGTCTTCTGCTTCTACTGTGTGCACTACTACAGCTATCCACATTCTGACTCTTAGATGATGAGGCATGGGTCTTCATTTTCCACTATTCCATTTACCAGACATTTTATTATGAACCAGTAAATCATAGGTTTGGTACACAGATTATTAAATGATAGCAAAATTGTAATTTTTTTTCTTTAATTTAAAGACAGAGAGACAATTAAACATCCCTCCCCTTCTTCAAACACACTGAACACTGGTATTGACAAGTTACTATGATAATACAAAGTGTTGAATTAATTAATTATTAACTCAGTTATTGCAGTACAATGCTTTAACTAAAACTGCACAGTATATTCACATATTAAAATGCTACATAGAAAAATGGCATAATACAATGTCTTGAATGGAACTGTTATATTAATCCATTTTTGCAGTGCAATGTGTTAAGTAAAACAAAGTATATTGTAGTAATAAAATTTAATGAAATGGCTATATTAAAAGTGTAATCCAATTGTTTTTTTCATGTTCACCAATAGAGATGAGCGAATCTATTTGCCGCTTCGTATATTTGTTATGAATCCTCCTTATTTCCAACTCCAAAGCAAATTTGGATTTTTTCAGATTCGCTTTGTGAGAATCTTAAATGTTCTTAAAATTTTGAACGCTACATATGCATTCTTCTTGTCACCCCCTCCCGGCCCCCAGAAGTGGGAAAATCATGATATGCCCCCTGAGGAGCAGGAAAGTTAAGATACGCCCCCTCAGTAGCGGGAAAAACCCACCGGGAACTATCTATTGTAAGCATAGGGAGTGAAGACTCCTCCCTCATTACTCTGCCCTCTCCAGTTCAAGCCAGCGGTGAACACAACAAGACAGCATGGCGCACCAACTATGTCCAAAGTGGGGAGAGATGGTGTGGGGTAGCGACCCTGAACCACCAGAGAGGCCTGAAGAGATTAAAGTGGCACAAGTGACCCCGAGAAACGCACGGGCACCAGATGTGTCCACAGTGTCGGCTGGAGCATCCACTCCACCGCCCAGGAGGAAAACACCTTCCATGCGGCAGAATCCCATTGTGCCTGCAGCCATGACAGCCCATGCCCAGACCCTATGGGACTATAAGAAAGCGGTGGAGGACTGGGTCATCCAAGTGCTTGACCATCCGAGGCCGGGAGACCCTACGATGGAACGTCGCAAAGGAACCGTCATCTGGCTTTTGGTGGAGAGAGGCAGTGGCTTCCTTGCAGACGACGAGGAAGGCGAGGAGTACTTCGTGTGCTGCAGGTCTGTCAAACAGCCTTACCTGCCCCAAGCCGGTCACAGCCTATACATGGGGGATCAGGTAGAATATACCCCCATGGCATCCCTGGAAGGCCTCTTTGCTACCCCTGCTGTCCTGGCAGTTGTATTTGGAAAGGTAAAGGCTCAAGTGGCAGCAGCGCTCACCAGTGTGACCACCTGGTCAAGTGCCAATTCAAGCAGCAGAGGGCAATAGAGCTCAACAACGACAGCCAGTGTAGCCTACAGAAGACAGGAGCATCCTCTTATGTCCTTCAGAAACAGTAGCAGCGAGGAGGACTTCAGTTCCCTCATCTGAGGAACCCTTCTACAACTGGCTGTCTGGCTGACTTAAAGGACACACTTTGTACACTAATGCTTACGTATTCAGTTCAATAGTGTACTTTTAAAACCGCTTAGACTGTATGTTTGTAATTTGTGCATGAATGTTCGCAGAATGATTATTTGGCCGAATAAATTCAAGAACACATCTTTTTATACATTCGTTGATTATTAGCCAAAGCTAATCTTTGAAGATTCGCTCATCTCTATTCACCACCAACCAAAGTTGTTACTGTAATCGGGAGGAAACATTAAAAAAAAGATAACCCTTTTAATGCAGTACAATGCATTGACAAATACTGCACAGCAGATTAAAGCACTGAAATGCAGTAACTTTTCAGTTACTAATAGAGGTCACATTTATTAAAAAGAAAAGCAATTTAGACGCTATTCTTAATTGTGTCTGCGCTGCTGAAAAGAGCGCCAAACTTGTGTGGAGGTGAAGGCCTCTAAATAACTTTGTTGCTTCCAGCAGGATGTGTGACAATCTAAAATCTACAATGGCTCCCTTGCTGGCGTAGATTTAAGTCATTTGTACACTAAAAGCTGGCCTGCAAAATGATGAATGAGATGTACCTGCCGGCCTGCCTTTTTCCCTGTCCACACCATACCCCCTTTTTAGACCTTTTAGGAAAGTGTAGTGAGTAGGGAAAAGTTGCAGATAAATGGGTCAATTAAAATTAAAAAAAGAGGTTGGTGCACAATTTTGGAGTTTGCAAAATTTGCTTCATGAACTTTCCACCTGCCCTCAGTATGAAACACGCAGAACTCTTAGTGAACCCCCTAGGGGTCATATTTTATACTGAAATACACCTATTTTAGTCGTATTTCAGGCGCAGATTAGTTGTGTCGCTATCTCCGACACAACTAAAATTGTGGGTGTTGAATGGGCGGGGAATGGGATGGGCTGGCAGACCAGTCTCATTTACAATTTACCATTAGAAAAAGGTCTAAATGTAAGACCAGTCAGAAGCTGTCTTACATATAGAACCAAAGTTATGGAGAGGCCGGCACCTCTTCATAACTTCGGTGGATCCACTGCCAGTTTAGGGCTTTATTAAGACTGGCGTCTAAAACACAGGTCTTAATAAATGTGCCCCCTATTCTTTCTCTGATAAAACCCTGACTTTTCTACCTATTGTACCTATTTCTCCCTCCCAGGAATCTGTGATCCTCCATATTCATTCTTCATGCTGTTTTCCCCACCAATTTACAAAGTAAAATGGCCCAACACCATTTTGACCAATATGTCTAAAGCAAACAGCCAAAACTTCGAATTTGTTTGACATCAGAATTTTTAACAGAGGATTGGTTCAGAATCAGTTAACTCATCTCTGTATTTTACGGTATAGAACTGAAATTTGTCACAGCAAATCTGGTCTGAACAGGAAGGTAGTCTTCTCCGAGTGATGGTCTTTTGGAGAGGTATCATTTTAGGATATCAGTAATTTGTCTATACGAGGTTAAGAGTCCGTGCACAAAGGCACGAACCATGTATGGCAGTGCATATGAAGACTGTATGGCTGTCTAACATAGAGGCACACATCCTTACTAGTATACAAGCATTATATGTATAGACATAATGCTACAGAGGGAGAAGAGCACCATGCATACAGTATCTGATTGAGTATGCAATTAATATTTTTTTGTAGGCTAACACTACAGTATTGCTTTTATTAAGAAAATAATTTGACACATCCTTCTCATATGAAAAAAAATTGTAATCTCATCACTAGCATCATGGTCTACACCTAAACATAGATGATAATAAGTAGAATAACATAAAGTACTTACAAGACACAATAGCATAAATCAGAAATTAGGTTTCTGTGCAGAAATTGATATTGAGTCACAGTAAATATCCCCCCGATGATCAGGTCACCATCCTGCTGGTATTTTGCATTCAATAATTTCCATCTTCTCTTGAGAAAACACTGAGATCTCAAGTGCTGGCAGTGAGAAGATAAAATGATCCTCAGACATAATATTATTATATAATGAAATTTACCAATCATTACCAAATTGCAAACTACTGAATTCAATCATTAAGAAAATGCTGTGCACAGACGATGAATCAGCCTCCATGAAGCTGATCTGAAGCGATGTGCTGTGTCATACAGTCTTATATAGGTGGAACAGTGCAAGAGAGACAGATATGTCTATAGATTCTCTTGTTAAGCTGCTTCGCTTTTAGCTTTTCCCAACTTGAGAAATAAAAACAGATCCAATATTTTATTATATCTTTTCTGTTGTTTGTTAGATAAACTAAAAATAGATTGCTCATGAAGTAAAAAAGATAAACTTCTAATGTGATTGTTAGTGTAACATAGTAACATAGTTTATAAGGCCGAAAAGCGACATCTTGTCCATCCAGTTCGGCCTGTTTTCCTACAAGTTGATCCAGAGGAAGGCAAAAAAACCCTGTGAGGTAGAAGCCAATTTTCCTCACTTTAGGGGAAAAAATTCCTTCCCGACTCCAATCAGGCATCAGAATAACTCCCTGGATCAACGACCCCTCTCTAGTAACTATAACCTGTAATATTATTACCTCCAGAAATACATCCAGGCCTCTCTTGAACTCTTTTAGTGAACTTACCATCACCACCTCCTCAGGCAGAGAGTTCCATAGTCTGACTGCTCTTACAGTAAAGAATCCTCTTCTATGTTTGTGTATAAACCTTCTTTCCTCCAGACGCAGAGGATGTCCCCTCGTCACAGTCACAGTCCTGGGGATAAATAGATGATGGGAGAGATCTCTGTACTGACCTCTGATATATTTATACATAGTTATTAGATCTCCCCTCAGTCGTCTTTTTTCTAAAGTGAATAACCCTAATTTTGATAATCTTTCTGGGTACTGTAGTCCACCCATTCCGACTCCATCTTGTCACAATTGTAACTGACTTTATCTTGTCTTTAAACAAACCTTTCCAAACTGCTTAAGGACATTCCAGTATAAAGAGTGTGTGTGTGTGTGTGTGGGGGGGGCAACAAGACTTGTTTAGGTTGCCAAAGACTAAGGCCTCTTTCACACTAGCGGCAGCACGGATCTGGCAGGTGAAGGGTACCGCCGGATCCGTGCTGCTGCAGGGACATATGTGGGGCCGGAACTGCGCTCCGACCCCACACATGTCACACAGTACATACACACAAACACACACAGACATATACACATACTTGCATGCTCCCGGTAGGTCTCCACAGCGCAGGAGGAGCAGGACGGCGCGCACATAGGACGATTCCCCACAGCGCCCTCTGCTGGGAGCCGGGTTGAATCGTCCTATGTGTGCGCCGTCCTGCTCCATCTGCGCTGTGGAGACGTGCCGGGAGCATGTAAGTACGTATGTGTATTTGTATGTGTATATGTCTGTGTATGTTTATGTGTATGTCTGTATGTGTGTATGTATATATGTGTGCAGGTGACAGATCCGTCATGAACTCCATTGAAAGTCAATGGACGACGGATCCGTTCACCATTGTGTCACACCAGACGGATCCGTCCCCATTGAGTTTCATTGGGGGTCATGACGGATCCGTCTTGGTGCGGTTTGCTCTCCGGTCTGAAGACGGAATGGAATGCTTTTAGGAGCCTCCATTGTCTTCAGTTCAGTTTTGTCCCCATTGACAATGAATGGGGACAAACCTGAAGTGTTTTATTCCGGTATTGAGCCCCTATGACGAAACTCAATACCGGAATTATAAAATGCTAGTGTGAAAGTAGCCTTAGGCTATGCAGACCCTGTCTACACATTCCACCATAACCTGCTCTGTCCTGACATGAAGCTATCATGCACTGTTATCTATAATTTGATTGGTCAGTGTCTCATACCATAAACCTTTGATTGGCTTTGTGTTTGTGTCTTTGTGTATAAATAAACACTGAAGAAGGTGAAACACAGACTCTATTGTACACCAACTGTGTGTGCTTGATGTCCCATGGCCGGTAAATTGCTTGAACCTCCACGACTTCATTTTTAGTAGAGGAAGCTACTCTAACAGTGATGACACTCCGTCATGTCATCGTGCCCAAGGCCTCTTTCAAACGAACAATACGGATTCACTTAGTATTTGTTCATAAAAAACAGAAGGTTTTGCACACAGTTTTGTCTGCAATTGCCTTTAGTGTTTCAGTTTTTCCACACGGGTGCAGTCAGTTTTTGATGTTTTTCACGTGCATGAAAAAAACTGAAGAAAAACAAACTATGTCTCCTGGCAAGCATTAGAGAAAAATGTGTTGTACGGAACCTGTTTTTCACTGGAGTGGAGCTAGCCGCATGCTGTGATGGCTGTCTGAACTCAGAACTCTTCACTAACACTGCTGCTTCCATATCACTGCCGAGCCTTCATCACCTGCATCATGTTGAAAACAGTACGAGACAGATCCGAGATTTGTTACGCTACACCTAGAAGTGCTAAAAACAAACCTGTCATGGAAAAATTCCTCAAGAAAAAAGGATCCTCTCCCACATGCAGAAGTAAGATGGCTCAGGGTGGCTCTGATGGAGAAAGTTCCTACGCTATGTCGGACGGGCCAGGGGAAGCTGAGGAATTGCCACTCTCCTGCTCCATCTTCAAGAAAGTCCTCTATAAGGCATTCTTTGCAAAGAGACATTGCAGATATCAAGACAGAGATAAAGCAGGTTGCGCACAGAGTCGCGGTCCTAGAGGACACACAACAACACGTCATCTATCACAGTGAGTCTATGCAAGCTGTCTTACACTCTCACCAAACCCACCTAAATATAGCCTTATTACAGTTGGAAGACCAGGAGAACAGAAGTAGACAGAAAAATGTCCGCCTTCAGGGTATTCCGGAAGAGATCCCATCAGATACACTCCCTGAGGTGGTAACTGCCATCTTTTCCTCACTTGTGGGCCTGGAGAGAGTGGCCTCCATTGTTATAGAGGGCCTCCACAGGGCTTTAAGGCCAATGCCCCCTCGGGAAAACCTTTTGAACTATTTAGACACTGTAGCATTGTTGCACGCGGCTAGAGCTTCCAAAAAGCTACTATATAAGGGTGGTAAGATAAAAGTGTTTCAAGACTTGGAACCCAGCATGCTAGCCAAACATAGAATGTTGAAGCCACTCACTGAAGTTCTCAGATCTCACAAGCTTCTGGTATGTTGGCTTTTCCCGTTTGGCCTAGCAAAAGCACCAATCAAAGATGGCCGCCAAATCACTATCCGGACACCAGCAAATCTTACGGCCTGGGAGAAATTAGGCATTGAACTGGTAACAGTCCCATCCTGGCTTCCAGTATCTTATGATGGTTTCTTACCCAACCTACCCAATATCTTGGATTGGCAAGTGGTTCACAAGAACAAGTCCCCAAGGGCAAAGAGATCTTTACAAGACAAAGGAAACACCTGAAGAAGAAACCCCACAACACACCATGATGCCATTTTCTCATAAGGGACAATGGGGGGACCGAGACTGCCAGACCAGCGTGGATCACACATAGAGATAATTATGACTTTATTTCTGTTTTGATGTTCCTTTTCTTTTCCTTTTAATATTTAGGTTTTTTAATTATGTCTTTCCTTACATTGCCTAGAAAACATGGAGAGGGAGGGGAAGGGAGCAGTTAATGGCCAGCCTCTCCCTTTCTTTTTCTTTTTATCTGCCTGGACTCTTGGCCTCTCAAAATGTCCCCTTTCTTACTCAGGTTATGAGTTTGAGGTTAGCTTATTACTATATACACTCACCGGCCACTTTATTAGGTACACCTGTCCAACTGCTCGTTAACACTTAATTTCTAATCAGCCAATCACATGGCGGCAACTCAGTGCATTTAGGCATGTAGACATGGTCAAGACAATCTCCTGCAGTTCAAACCGAGCATCAGTATGGGGAAGAAAGGTGATTTGAGTGCCTTTGAACGTGGCATGGTTGTTGGTGCCAGAAGGGCTGGTCTGAGTATTTCAGAAACTGCTGATCTACTGGGATTTTCACGCACAACCATCTCTAGGGTTTACAGAGAATGGTCGGAAAAGAAAAAACATCCAGTGAGCGGCAGTTCTGTGGGCGGAAATGCCTTGTTGATGCCAGAGGTCAGAGGAGAATGGGCAGACTGGTTCGAGCTGATAGAAAGGCAACAGTGACTCAAATTGCCACCCGTTACAACCAAGGTAGGCAGAAGAGCATCTCTGAACGCACAGTACGTCGAACTTTGAGGCAGATGGGCTACAGCAGCAGAAGACCACACCGGGTGCCACTCCTTTCAGCTAAGAACAGGAAACCGAGGCTACAATTTGCACAAGCTCATCGAAATTGGACAGTAGAAGATTGGAAAAACGTTGCCTGGTCTGATGAGTCTCGATTTCTGCTGCGACATTCGGATGGTAGGGTCAGAATTTGGCGTCAACAACATGAAAGCATGGATCCATCCTGCCTTGTATCAACGGTTCAAGCTGGTGGTGGTGGTGTCATGGTGTGGGGAATATTTTCTTGGCACTCTTTGGGCCCCTTGGTACCAATTGAGCATCGTTGCAACGCCACAGCCTACCTGAGTATTGTTGCTGACCATGTCCATCCCTTTATGACCACAATGTACCCAACATCTGATGGCTACTTTCAGCAGGATAATGCGCCATGTCATAAAGCTGGAATCATCTCAGACTGGTTTCTTGAACATGACAATGAGTTCACTGTACTCAAATGGCCTCCACAGTCACCAGATCTCAATCCAATAGAGCATCTTTGGGATGTGGTGGAACGGGAGATTCGCATCATGGATGTGCAGCCGACAAATCTGCGGCAACTGTGTGATGCCATCATGTCAATATGGACCAAAATCTCTGAGGAATGCTTCCAGCACCTTGTTGAATCTATGCCACGAAGAATTGAGGCAGTTCTGAAGGCAAAAGGGGGTCCAACCCGTTACTAGCATGGTGTACCTAATAAAGTGGCCGGTGAGTGTATATCGCTTAATACGGCTAATGTGCTTTTTTGCATATAGTGCTAAATGTTACGTATAGAGTTGAGCGAATCTATTCGTAGATTTGTTACGAATCTACGTAATTTCCTACTCCGAAGCAAATCCAGATCTTTTCAGATTCACTCCATACAAATCTTAAATGTTCCTAAATCTTTGTACACTAACGCTATGTACGCATCTGCTAATTTGTATGCTAATGCGTACGGATTCAGTTAAGTAGTATACTTTTACTGTATGCTCGTTAGTTGTGCGGAAATGTTCGCTGTAAATGGATTAGAGCGCCAAAAAGCCCAGGGAGAACCCGGACAGCTGACCTTGGGAGAAGGGCTTGCTCTGATTGGCCCATAGGCTGAGTAAACCAGGTACTTCACTTGTGCTGCGCCTGCTGAGACGAGCAGGAGCTTGTGAAAGAGAGAACTCTGTTCTGTTGTTCTGGGCACCATTTTAGATACAGGGCAAGTGCAGTGTTAGTAATATTAATCTGGCAGGGAGAGCGAGGGAGGAGACGGAGAGAAAGACAAAGACCTGATTGCTTGCCATAGTCAAGTGAAAATGTCTGGCACTGGAAAGCACACACAGAATAACGAATATTTTTTGACGCAACTTCGACCAAATAAATTCGTATTAAGAATGAATCTTTTTATAAATTCGACGAATATTCGCTAAAGCGAATCTTTGAAGATTCGCTCATCTCTAGTTAGGAAGCATAGTCAGCTTTTTGACTGAAAATGGATGTTTTCTCCCCTCAGGTTCCTCACTTATTACTCTACTTCTATATATTTGTGTACAAGCTTACAAGGAGGTGGGGGGCTTGGGGGTGGGGGCATAGTCATTATGGAAGGTATAGCCTTCTTATTCCACTTGATTGCAGAATTGTTTATACCTTTTGTGTTTTTGTCAGTCCATTCCGCGACCCATGGTGGGGTCTTCTTTTTCAGGTACTCATTTCTCAGACTATTCCCTCCATGTTATATCCCACAATGTCAATAGTCTCAATGTCCAACAGAAGCATAGACAGGTGTCCAGTCTGCTTTAAAAACAACAGGCTGACATTGTTCTCTTGCAAGAGACTCACTTTCACCATTAGCACATCCCAAAACTGCCCAACCCTCCATTTTCCCAGTAGTATAACCCCACAAATTCATCTGCTTCACGGGGAGTTTCAATATTTTCAATAAAGTCATATGTAGACACAAAGGGTAGACTTCTAATTTTGCAGGGATTACTGTATAACACCAAAATTACCATAGCCAATTTATATGCTCCTAACAAAAAACAAATACCTTGGATCATTTCCTCTTTAAAAATATTAAAGGAGTAAGTGGAAGGGGTGGTGCTCATTGGGGGGTAGACTTAAATGTAGCCCTTGGGTCTTCTGTTGATGTTTCCCCTTCCCCTTCTGGATTCTCCTTTAGGTAATAGAAAAAGCTAAAAATTAGCAGAAGCTCAGTTAGTATATATCTGGAGACTTACATATCCTATGGATAGAGATTATACTTCTTTTTCTACAGTGTGTACATCTTACCACCGCAATAACTACTTATTTCTTTCAGAATCACATGTACAGTCGGCTCGCAAAGTAGATATAGGACTAGAGATGAGCGAGCATGCTCGTCCGAGCATGGTGCTCGTTCGAGTATTACGGTACTCGTAATTGCTCGCTGCTCGGACGAGTATCTCGCCATGCTCGAGGAAATGGCATCCCCCGCATTTTGAATTTTTGGCGCCTATAAACTCAGCCAATCACAAGCCAGGAGACTCTGCGGTACACCCAGCATCATGTGGGGCCCTTACATGTCGATAGCAGGGGTTGGCTGGCCTGATCAGGTGACCGTGGAATATACTAGTGACTGGCCGCGGTGCTCGGCTCAGATGCTATCTGGATGTTGTTAGGGACAGAGCTGCTGCGTTTCAGGGAGAGTGTAGGGCCTGGATTTAATTCTCTGTTAGGCAGGAGTAATATCAAAAGAACCCAACAGCCCTTCTAAGGGCTACAAGACACTTTTTTTGTCTCCTGGCTGGGCTGGCTGGCATTAGTAGTGCAGCTATCACCATATATAACCCTTTTTTTTATTGTTTTATCTCAGTGATACAGATCCATTTCATACAGCAGTGTGGAACCATTCTGTGTGTCACAGTTCAGCTGTCCACTCACCACAAACCACAATCCATATTTTCTGTCCAGGTGACCCATACTGTACGTCACATAATCAAATACGGTCTTTTGCTTTCACTGATACAGCTACATTACAAAAATCTCTGTGCGACATTTGTCTGGGTTGCAGTAAAAATAGCCACAGTCAGCAGGTGCTGAGTTTGCTCTCTAATAGTTTCTGCACGTCACGTTAAAAAAAATATATATATAAAAAAAATATATAAAAAAAAATATATATAAAAAAGTTTTTTTGTTGTTTTATCTCAGTGATAGAAATCCATTTCATACAGCTGTGTGGAACCATTCTGTGTGTCACAGTTCAGCTGTCCAGTCACCACAATCCGTATTTTCTGTCCAGGTGACCCATTCTGTATGTCACGTCAGTAAAAAAGGTCTTTTGCTCTCACTGATACAGCTACATTACAAAAATCTCTGTACGACATTTGTCTGGGTTGCAATTAAGCAGACCAAGTCTGCCTAATCTAATAGTTTCCGTGTAATTGCTCCATACTGTACAGTATGTAATAACATACGTAATTTTGCTCTAACTTATCCACCTATATATTTTCTTGTTCAGATTGAACAAGTTTGTGGGTTTCAGTACAGCAGGCCCATTTATTTATTTTTTTTATATAATACACTTATATACAGAAAATGTTGAACCCCAGGGCTAAGGGTCGAAGACAAGGGCGTGGGCGTAGGCATTCAATTACTGCAGGGGGCAGAGGCCGTGGTCCTGGGCAGGGTGAGACAGTACCTGCTGATGAGGGAGCAGGGGAACGCCGCAGAGCTACACTCCCTAGCTTCTTGTCTCAACTTACAGGGACTTAGAGGACTGTTGAAACCACAACAGTGCAAACAGTTGATGTTGTGGATTGCGGACAATGCTTCAAGTAATTTGTCCAATCAGTCAGTCTTCGACGCAGTCCACCCATGATACCCAAGGGAGCACTCCTCTGTCTCCTCCACCTCAACCTCCTTCCCCCCAGTCTGCCCCCTCCCAGAAAAATTTGGAATGCAATCCGGCATACTCTGAGGAACTGTTTTCTGGACCCCTCCCAGAGTCACAAACCACTTCTCAGGTTGCTGCTGACCTTTTTCCCGATGCCCAAGTTTTCCAACTGTCGCAGTCTGTGGGTGATGATGATGATGACAATGTTGACTTAGTGGTGTGTAAAGAGGTGTCGGACAAGAAGTGAAGAAGTGTGTAAAGAGGTGTCGGACAATAAGGAGACACGATTGTAACACAGTGGTGAAGTTGTTGTCAGGGCAGGAAGTCTGAGGGGGGAGCAGACTGAGGAATCGGAGGATGACGAGGTGACTGACCCAAGCTGGGTTGATAAGCCGAGTGAAGACAGTGCTTCTGAGGCGGAGGCGAGTGCTGCACCAGAACAGGTTGGAAGAGGCAGTGGTGTAGCCAGAGGGAGAAGCAGGGCCAGAGCTGGTGCATCAGCAGCAACTGTTTCACGTAGTGAAGCTCCCGTGGCGAGTCCTAGATATTCGCAAGTCTGGAGGTTCTTTAAAGAAAGTGAGGATGACCGATGGACTGTTGCGTGCAACCTGTGCCATACCAGGATCAGCAGGGGTGCCACCACTACTAGCCTAACCACCACCAACATGCGCAGGCATATGAGTGCTAAGCACCCCACTCAATGGAACCAAGGCCGTTCACCACATCCTGCGGGTCACACCACTGCTCCTTCCCCTGTGCCACTCGCTGCCTCTGCTAGTCAACCCCCTGCCCAGGACCCCGGCACAAGCGCCTCCCACCGGAAAACCACACCCTTACCTCCACGATTCTCCACAGCGTCCACCAATGTGTCCCAGCGCAGCGTTCAGCTGTCTTTACAGCAGACGCTGGAGCGCAAGAGGAAATACAGTTCCACCCACCCACATGCCCAAGCCCTCAATGTCCACATCTCCAAATTGCTGAGCTTGGAGATGCTGCCCTATAGGCTGGTAGAGACCGAGGCCTTTCGCAACCTCAAGGCGGTGGCTGTCCCTCGGTATTCGGTCCCCAGCCGCCACTATTTTTCCCAATGTGCCGTCCCATCCCTACACCAGCACGAGTCACAGAACATCATCCGTGCCCTGACCAACGCTGTTTCTGAGAAGGTCCACCTAACCACGGACACGTGGACAAGTGCTGCCAGGCAGGGACACTATATCTCCCTGATGGCACATTGGGTTAACTTGGTGGAGGCTGGGACCGAGTCTGAGTACTGTGCCTCCTCCTCCGATCCCTCCTCCTCCTCCACCTCCTCCTCCAAATTACCATCCGTGGGCACGGCGCCTTCAGTCGGTAGCTCTAGGCGCAGCAGCAGTGCCGTGGGTAAGCGCCAGCAGGCGGTGCTCAAACTGCTGAGCTTAGGTGACAAAAGGCACACCGCTCAAGAGCTGTTACAGGGCATCACGGCGCAGACCGATCTGTGGCTGGCACCGCTGAACATCAGCCAGGCATGGTTGTGTGTGACAACGGGCGTAACCTGGTGGTGGCTCTGCAACTCGGCAGACTGACACATGTGCCATGCCTGGCCCACGTGTTCAATCTAATAGTTCAGCAGTTCCTCAAGACATACCCCAATCTGTCTAATTTGCTCACCAAGGTGCGCCGCATCTGTGCGCATTTCCGCAAGTCGAGCACAGATGCTGCCACTCTCAGGGCAACGCAGCGCCGCCTACAACTGCCCGCTCACCGACTGTTGTGCGACGTGCCCACAAGATGGAATTCGACATTAAGCATTTTATCCAGAGTTTACCAGCAGCGCAGAGCGATTGTAGACTGCCAGATGTCAACTTCCACCAGAACTGGTAGTCAGGTCACTCAGATTCCTCAAGTCTACAATGAGGAGTGGACGTGGATGTCTGATATCTGCCAGGTGTTGATCAACTTTGAGGAGTCAACACAGATGGTCAGCGGCGATGCCGCCATTATCAGCCTCACCATCCCGCTGCTTTGCCTGTTGAAAAACTCACTGCTCAGCATGAAGTCGGATGCTTTGCGCTTGTCACAAGAGACGGTGGAGGAAGATACGTCGCTTGATAGCCAGAGCACCCTCCGGTCTGTTTCTAAGCGCGTATTGGAGGAGGGGATGAGGATGAAGAGGAAGAGGAGGAGAATGTTGGCGAGACAGAAGAGGGTACCAGTGCTCAGTCCTTAACTCTTGAGCGTGTATGGGCTGACGAGGAGGACTTGGAGGAGGAAATGGAGAGTCAGGCCATTGAGGAGAGGAAATTCTTGCATGTTGGGACTCTGGCGCACATGGCAGACTTCATGTTAGGCTGCCTATCCCGTTACCCTCGCGTTAGTAAAATTTTTTAAAACACCGATTACTGGGTGTTCACTCTCCTGGACCCATGGTACAAGCAGAACCTTTCCACTCTCATCCCTGTAGAGGAAAGGAGTATGAGAGTGAATCAATATCAACAGGCCCTGGTGCACAAGCTGAAACAATCCTTCCCATCTGACGCCGCTAGCGGCAGAGGGCACGGTTCTGTGGGCCAAGTAGCGGGGGATAGGAGGCGAGCAGGCAGCTTGTCCAGCATTGGCAGGGGAACGCTCTCCAAGGCCTTTGCCAGTTTTATGTCACCCCAGCAAGACACTGTCACCTGTCCCCAGTCTAGGCAGAGTAGGGGGGAGCTGTACAGAAAGATGGTGAGGGAGTACCTAGCTGACCATACCAACGTCCGTAGCGATCACTCTGCTCCATACAACTACTGGGTTTCAAAGCTGGACACGTGGCCTGAACTGGCGCTGTACGCCTTGGAGGTGCTGGCCTGCCCTGCCGCTAGCGTGTTGTCAGAGCGGGTATTCAGTGCAGCTGGTGGCTTCATCACCGATAAGCGTACACGCCTGTCAACTGACAGCGCTGACAGGCTGACGCTTATTAAAATGAATAAAGCCTGGATTTCACCGGAATTCAAATCTCCTCCGGGGGAAAGCAGCAAAAGATTAACATTACTTATTAACTACTACTCCTCCTCCTCCTTGTCGTCTTTGCCTAACGCTGACCCAAAAAACGCCATTTTTTAGAGGTCCAACTGGCACTCTTTTACCACAATTTTTCAGGAGGGCCCACTACAGGGCCTCTCTTCAAACAATTTTTCCAGAAGTCCACCTACAGGCCCTCTCTCTAAATAATTTTTCTGGAGGTCCACCTACAGGCCCTCTCTCTAAACAATTTTTCCGGGGGACTCCTACAGGCCCTCTCTCTAAACAATTTTTTCGGAGGTCCACCTACAGGCCCTTTCTCTAAACAATTTTTCCGGAGGTCCACCTACAGGCCCTCTCTTCAAACAATTTTTCAGGAGGTCCACCTACAGGCCCTCTCTCTAAACAATTTTTCCAGAGTGCCACCTACAGGCCCTCTCTCCAAAAATTTTTCTGCAGTGTCAACTACAGACAGTGTAAAACAATGTTTCAGGAGCGTCAAACAGACAGTCCAAAACAATTTTTCAGGAGGCGCAAGTACCGACATTTAAAAAAAAAAAATTTTTTTGCTGAGGGTAGACTTTATGTACTCCGAAAAGAAAAAAAATTTTGGAGGCTCAACAAAAGCCATTTCACTGCATTCTCAGTTGGACAAAGTCATTGGTGGTGTAACCGCCTTGCTGTGTCAGGCTAAATTTTTGGGTGCTTCACCAGCTACCGTATACTAAGTCAGTCACACTGTTGTCACCGCCGCCATACAGGGCCACGAAAAATGTTTATGTGGTTCGCCTGCTCCCGCAGTGTCACTCGCTCACTCTGTTGTCACCACCATAGTGGTTTGCACTATAGCGGCCCAAGTCTGCACATTCCTTTTTTTATCTCCAAGTGATCTATACTGCACGTCACGTAAAAAAATAGGTGTCACAAGTAGGCTGGCGTCTGGAATCAGACGTTCTGCGCGGCTTTCTAAGTGACATATTTGACAGGCTATTCCCTTTGTTTGGGTGCTGTTCACCACACCCCTTCCCCTCAGCTGTTGCCGCTTGGCAATTAGCTTTCTCCTATTTACCCCTTCCTCTCCCAGTATCCCTTGCGGTTTATATCTTCTGCTTACCTGGTTGAGAGTGGTGTGGATCTCGGCTGAGATCCAGTTGCTGAGTTATCTGCTTAAGTTAAGTTTCTTCTGTTCCTTTTGTTGTTTTCCTTTTGGAGTCTCCTGTTCCTCCTTACGTTTGGGAGGAACAGGTTTACTCTCTTGTGTCACTAGACTGCAGGGTTTTCTAGGGTGCATTTAGATTAGGTTCCTGTGTATGAACTTCCCTACAACCCAGGCTAGTTCATACTGGTAGTCAGCCAGGGCCTAGTCTCAGGGTCCCCTGCAGGAGGTGACCGGTTTCCTGGTTTTGTCTGTTCCCATCCCTCATACGCTCGGTGTGGCTTTTCCCCCCACACCAGAGCGTGACAATAGGTTATTTTGCTCTCAGTGATACAAATCTATTTCATAAAATCCTTTCTTTCTCTTTAACTGATCTATACTGAACGTCACTTTTAAAAATACGTCTTTTTCCTCTCTTTCTCTCTCTCCAAACTGTTTTTCCGGATGGGTGCCGTATATGGTATTAAACTGATAAGAATACATACAACACATGCCCCACTTGATCAATTTCATAGTTGACAACCGTACCGGTTGATGCTAAATTTTTAAGTTGGGGTCCTGCGTCGTCATTCGAACTCCATCCGCCTGTTGTCACCACCACACATGCTAGCCAAGGGGGCACTCCTCTGACTCTTCCAGCTCAACCTCCTTCCCCCCAGCCTGCTCCCCACCTACAGGCCCTCTCTCCAAACAATTTACCCGGATAGGGGACGTATTAGATTTTGAACTGATTTTTTTTTGTTCTTCTTTTAATTGGCTCCTGACCTGTGATAGGCAGAGCATGGACATGTCTCCTTAGCTGCAGTAGAAAAGACACTCCCCTGGCCAGAGCAGGCTCTTTTTCCTTTTCCGTGTTCAAAAAATCCATAAAATATATGGTCCCAAGATAGGGGACGTATACGATTTTAAACTGAGTAGAATCGATACCACACATGCCCCACTAGTTCAAGCTCAATGTTGACAGTCGTACCAGTTGATGTCAAATTTTTAAGTGGGGGTTCCACCACTGCCAGCCTAACCACCACCAGCATGCGGAGGTATACGAGTGCTAAACACTATGGAACCAAGGCCGTCCATTCCCCTCATGCGGGTCCCACCACTGCTCCTTCCCCTGTGTCACTCGCTGCCTCTGCGAGTCAACCCCCAGCCCAGGACCCGGGCACGAGCGCCTCCCGCCGGAAAACCACCCCTTCGCCTCCATGATCCTTCACACTGTCCACCAATGTGTCCCTGCGCAACGTTCAGCTGCCATTACAACAGACGTTGGAGCGCAAGCAAAAAAAAGTTCAGCCCACCTACATGCACAAGCCCTCAACGTTCACATACTGGGCCACGCTAAATTTTTAATGTGCTCTACCTGCTACCGTAGTGTAGCTCGGTCACTCTGACCGAGTCTTACCCTGGGGCCGCTCATGTACTGCCCACTTGGAGGATTGCGGGGCCTACCTCAGTCACGATTTCTCAGACTTACTATGCCTCTTCCGCCAACCCCTCCTCCTCTTCCTTCGAATTACCATCCGTGCTTCACCTCCTGCTACCTCAGTCTAACTCGGTCACTCTGTTGTCACCGCCATGCTGCGTCAGGCTAAATTTTTGGGTGGCTCACCTGCTACCTCATCTAACTTGGTCACTTGTTGGTGTCACCGCCATGCTGTGTCAGGCTTATGTCTGCATCATGTGGCCGGGAATAGGAGAGCAGTGCCAGCATGGGCATGGGTGATAGACCTTTGTTGCACCTAGTTGGGTGTTTCCTTAACATGTGATGGGCATGTGCCTCGTCTTTCTTGGTCTGGGTGAGCACAATTGCCATGAGGGTAACCACCAGGCTGTTGCAGGAGAATTTGGGGTAATGGTGGGATTAGGCAGCCTCAGAGGCATCCATGCATGCTGCCCCTGCTGTTTCCTGTCCATTTCCGTGGTGTTTCCTTCATTTTCTGAGGTTTCCAGGTTTTCACCCAGCCTTCCCTAGGCAGAGCTTTGGTCCCCTGCAAAAAATGCTTGAGGCTTCTTATTGACTTCAATGGGGTTTGTTACTCGAAATGAGCACCCGAGCATCGGGAAAAGTTTGTCTCGAATAACGAGCACCCGAGCATTTTAGTGCTCGCTCATCTCTATATAGGACCAATAGTGATATCTGATTGCGCTCCTATCAAGATAATAATAGCTCTTAAATGTCTTCCCTAGCGAAAAATGTCCTGGCAACTAAATGAAACCCTACTAGAGTCGTCTGTCGTCAATTTAAGAATTAAAAAAAAAAAAGGGCTACTTTCTGACTGCAAAGAGCCTGTATAGTGGTGTAGGACACTGTGCCTTCCAGTAATACACATAGGGAGTTTGCCATGGTAGTGAAACAATACTGTGAGTCAGTATGGTATGCAGATGACAGGCGTTGCTCTTAGAATCACTGCACACTTAATGTATTTGGGCAGTTGTGGGGCCAAAAGTGACCAAATAACTCAAATGTGAACTCAGCCTTACAGGTCGGTGTTAGCACCAGATATAAAGACAGGTGCAGAGGTCAAATTTGACTTGCCTGTGACTGTAGACGATCTGACAGAGAGGCAAGGTGACATAATGTGAAGGTGACAGCAGCATCAGGAGACTACAGAGTGGCACGACTACAGTGTAGAGGCGGCAGTGGCAGCAGCAGCAGCAGACTACAGAGTGGCACGGCAAGAGTGTGGAGGTGGCAGTGGCATTAGCAGTAGAATTAGGAGACTACAGAGTGGAAGGATGACAGTGTGGAGGTGGCAGTGGGAGTAGATGCAGAATCAGGAGAACCCAGAGTGGCGTGACTACAGTGTGGAGTTGGCAGTGGAAGCAGCATCAGGAGACCACAGAGTGGCACGAAGACATTGTGGAGGTAAGAGCAGAAGCAGCATCAGGAGACCACAAAGTGGCATGATGACAGTGTGCAGGCAGCTGCAGCAACAAGAGACTACAGAGTGGCACGATGACACTGTAGAGGTGGCAGTGGCAGCAGCAGTAGCATTAGGAGACTACAGAGTGGAAGGACGACAATGTGGAGGTGGCAGTGGCAGCAGCAGTAGCATTAGGAGACTACAGAGTGGAAGGACGACAATGTGGAGGTGGAAGTGGCAGCAGCAGTAGCATTAGCAGACTACAGAGTGGAAGGACGAGAGTGTGGAGGTGACAGTGGCAGCAGAATCAGGAGAACCCAGAGTGGAACGACTACAGTGTGGAGTTGGTAGTGGAAGCAGCATCAGGAGACCATAGAGTGGCACGATGACACTGTGGAGGTGGCAGTGGCAGCAGCAGTAGCATCAGCAGACTACAAAGTAGCACAAGGACAGTGAGGAGCTGCCAGTGGCAGCAGCTTCTGGAGACCACAGAGTGGCACAACAGTGTGGAGGCTGCAGCATCAGGAGACAACAGAGTGGCATAACAACAGTGTGAAGGTAGCAGTAGCATTAGGAGACTACAGAGTGGCATGATGACAGTGTGGAAGAGGAATGTGGAAGCAGCAGTAGTGTCAGGAGACCACAGAATGGTACAACAACAGTGTGGAGGTGGCAGCTGCAGCAGAATCAGGAGACTACAGAGTAGCATAACAACAGTGTGCAAGCAGCAGCAGTAGCATCAGGAGACCACAAAATGGCACAACGAAAGTGTGGAAGAGGGAAGTGGAAGCAGCAGTAGCATCAGGAAACCACAGAGTGGCATGACGAGAGTGTGGAGGTAAGAGTGGAAGCAGTAGTAGCATCAGGAGACCACAGAGTGGCACGTTAATAGTGTGGAGGCCGCAGCAGCAGCAACAGGAGACTTTGGAGCGGCACGACAACAGAGTAGAGCTGGCAGCAGTAGCATCAGGAGACTAAAGAGTGGCACAACGACAGTGTGGAGGTGGCAACAGCTTCAGGAGAACACAGAATAGCATGACGACTGTGGAGGCCACAGCAGCAGACTACAGAGTGGCACAAGGACAGTGTGGAGTCAGCAGTAGCTTCAGGAGACTACAGAGTGGCACAACGACAGCGTGGAGGTGGCAGTGGCAGCAGCAGTAGCATCCGGAGACCACAGAGTGGCACATAGACAGTGTGGAAGAGAGAAGTGGCAGCAGTAACCTTGGGAGACTATAACGTGGCACAATGACAGTGTGGGGAGGTGGGTGGCAATAACAATGTCCGCTAACAATGGTGCGTGTAAGAAGCAGCACTTGGCATCAGATATGTGGCATCAGGTGAGTGGCAGCATCAGAATAGAGGCAGGACAAAGGTGCAGATATGCAGCAGCCAACTGACTACATAGGATGTCTCATAGTAGTTCAGTTTGTCTTCCCTCTTGGCAGATGTAAAAAAGGCCCCCATTTTGGACCGGTAGCGAGGGTGGAGAGCCAGTAGTCATCCCTCTGCCTAATGGTGACATTTCGTCTGTCACTACGCAAGCAAGTGAGCATTCATCGGCAGGGCCGCCATCAGGGGGGTACAGCAGAACCTGCTGTGGGGGGCCCAGGCGCCTGTCAACAACAGGGCCGGCCTTTGGGGTGTGCGACCCGTGCGGTTGCACAGGGCGCTTCACTCCCGGCCAGTTAAGAAGGCGCCCTGCCAGAGCGCCCCCTTAATGGCCTGGCCTGCTCCTGTGCAGCGTCAGGTCATAGTGTGCGCTGGCAGGGAAGACAGTGGAACGGGGAACCTGATGGCAGCGGCAGCACAGAACAGGTAAGTATGTTTTTTTAAAGTGGCTGGGTGGGCTGATCTGAGGTCTGAGGGGGGGCACAAGACGCTGTTCTGAGGGGGGCACAAGACACTGATCTGAGGTCTGATGGGGGCACAAGATGTTGATCTGAGGTGGGGCACAAGACGCTGGTCTGAGGGGGGCACAAGACCCTGATCTGAGGTCTGAGGGGGGGCACAAGACCCTGATCTGAGGGGGGCGCAAGACGTTGATCTGAGGTCTGATGGGGCACAAGACGCTGATCTGAGGTCTGATGGGGGCACGAGACGCTGACCTGAGATCTGATGGGGGCACAAGACGCTGAACTGAGGTCTGATGGGGGCACAAGATGCTGACCTGAGGTCTGATGGGGGCACATTGTGTTGATCTGAGGTCTAATGGGGGCATAAGACGCTGTACAGTGACATCACTGTGTTTATTATCCCTGTACGGTGACATCACTGTGTTTATTATGTCTGTACAGTGACATCTCTGTGTTTGTTATCCCTGTACTGTGACATCACTGTGTTTATTATCCCTGTACAGTGACATCGCTGTGTTTGTTATCCCTGTACAGTGACATCGCTGTGTTTGTTATCCCTGTACAGTGACATCGCTGTGTTTATTATCCCTGTGCAGTGACATCACTGTGTTTGTTATCCCTGTACTGTGACATCGCTGTGTTTGTTATCCCTGTACAGTGACATCGCCGTGTGTATTATCCCTGTACAGTGACATCACTGTGTTTATTATCCCTGTACGGTGACATCACTGTGTTTATTATCCCTGTACGGTGACATCTCTGTGTTTATTATCCCTGTACAGTGACATCGCTGTGTGTATTATCCCAGTGCAGGAAGAGGTAAGTGGTCTGTGTTTGTGTGTTTGTTTTCTATTTTTCAGGGTCGTGAATGCAGAGGACTACGTCGGATTCGGTGGACTACGTCGGACCAGCTTTTTTTTTTTTTTTATAAAATGGTCAAACAGGGGTCTGGGGGAGTGTTTATTTCAATAAAATGTTTTATACTTGTGTGTGTGTATTTTTTTTTTACAATACTACAGTTTTAGTAATTACGGCTATCTACAGACGGCCCTGATTACTAATACTGGGCTTAGTGCTTGCTGGTATGGCAGGCCAGCACTAACCCCAACATCTATTACCTCGGCACCCACCGCCACCAGGGGTGCCGGGAAGAGCCGGGTACCCACAGGACTGGACCTTCTAAATTGAGGGTCTGGCTCTGGGCCGGCTGCAGGCTGGTACCATTAGGCTGGGAAGGGCCAATAACCGTGTCCCTTCTCACCCTGGTAGTGCCAGGCTGCCGCTGCTGTTTGTATCTGGCTGGTGAAGGAAAAAAGGGGGGGACCCCACGCCATTTTTTTAAAATTATTTAATTATTTTTGTCAAAAAATGGCGTGGGGTCCCCCCCTTTTTTCCTTTGCCAGCCAGGTACAACCAGCAGCGACTCCTTTCGCCCAGGCAAACGAGGGGTAGAACCGTGTGACACTGCCGTGCCCTGCACATGTGGTATGCTGGAGGGGCACTCTGAATTGTCCCTGCAGTGGATGCTGAGGACACGGTGGAGGATGAGGAGGCAGACGTTGTTGCAGGACCAATGGCATGAGAACGTGGAGGTGGAAGTGGCGTCACCTGTCCAAGTTGCTGGTGTCTCTGTACAGGAACCACATTTACCCAGTGGGCCATAAAAGACATATACTGTTCCTGACCATAATCACAGCTTCAGAAGTCGCCGCTACCATGCACTTTGGCAGTTAGGACAGGCTCAAAAACTGGCCCACTTTCTGTTTTACATATTTGTACAGGGCGTGTACTGCCTGTTTTGCAAAGAAATGACGGCTTGGAATTCTCCAGCTTGGCCCGGCACAAGCCATCAGTTCTCTGAAAGGTTCAGATTGACTTGACTGCCTGAAGGCTGGACCACCGCATTGGAGCCATGGTTCTCCCAGGCCACTTTATGGTGATGCTGTATATGTTGATGCAGGGCTGTGGTACCAATATTGCCACCCTGGCAACGCTTCACCTTCTGACCACAGATTCTACAAATGGCTATGTTCACCTCACCCGGTGGCTTAAGAAAAACTGCCACACCGTCGAGTAGGTGATTTTACCCCAACACTCATCACTGACTGACTGCTACCATCGTACCACTACTTCCGTGAAACCCTACACCACTACTTTCCGGGCAGGTAGACTCCTGCAAAGCGGGTGGTTTACCCCGGGCACATTTGGCTCCCGACCTCCCACTGCTTCCACGCTGCTGACTCCCACTCACATTAGCGACTTACAAAGAAAAAAAGGGGATTTCAGTCAGCACATCCCAGAGCGCAGGTGCTGGTTGCTATGGCTAAATACATGTCAAAAGAAAATACATAAATTGCAGCCGCACACCGCTACCAGATAAAGCACAAAATGCCATAGTGACATAGTATTCCAAAGCTCATGCTATGCTTGTATAATAAATTAGAGACTCTTGGAAAATACATTTTGTACAAAATTATCTGAGCCCATTCACATTAGCGACTTGCTGGCTCCGTCACTGTCTCACAGGCAATCTGCCTCCTTCTTCTCCTGATGATGATGAAGCCCCTAATTCACCCAGCTCCCAAGTGCGATTGGCTACATCATCATCATCGAGTGTTGCCTGCATGTCAATTATGTCCTCCTCAATGGTCTCTGGGTCAGGAGCCTGACCGCTCCCAACAACAGCTCCCACACCACTCTCCTCATCACTACTTGCCCACTTAATGGATTCAGATGTCTCCTACACATCTTGGCTGGCCAGTAGGTGCTGACTGTCCTCTATTACGGTAGCTCATCCTTGCTGTATAGTGGAGCTGAACCCACAGCATACAATACTTCTCTGGCTGAGGAAACAGAAAAGGAGAGAGGCAGGTTGAGGACAAATGAGGGCACATGGCCTGCTTCCGGGTCATACCAACTAAGGGTTGTGTCTGACGAACCCACCGACTCTTGGCTGAGGGTGTCTAATGTTATTTGTGACGAAGTCGAGGATCAACCATTCAAGAACCACTGGGTTGCTGATCAAGACACGACCGCTAGATGACACCGGGAGCTCAGGCCTCTCAAAGTGACCCCTGCTGCCACACCCCATTATTCTGCTGTGACCTGTGCCGGCGGCAGAAACTAAGTAATACTGTCCAATGTAGTATATGAATACTGTCCTCTGTAATGTATATATACAGTTTACTGCCCTCTGTAGTATATATACGCACTATACTGTTCTCTGTTCTCTGTTTTATATATATATATATATATATATATATATATATATATATATATATATTAAACAATATAATGTAGCAAAGAGAATCTGATGACATTCCCTAACAGCACTTATTGAAACAATACAAAAAATAACTCCCAGAATATGAACTCCCTCAATATTTGAAAAAACAAAAAAGGAGGAGTGGGCACCAATTTTTTTGTTTTTTTCAAATATTGAGGGTTAGGTCCGGGACATAGGGAAAGGCATCCTGACGGGGCCCCCAACCATCATGGGTTGCCCCGTATAGATAGGCAGGGCACGTGTTAGTTCCCCCACCCTACTCTATCAAGGTTATAATAGGGTTGGTGCCCATGTCCCTATCTGTTCATTATATAGTAGATTCTTGCTGAATAATTGCCTTTAACCCCCCTTTTTGGTCCTAACAGCCTGTGTTGTGGTACCAAGCAGGATCTATTACCCATGTTACTACCTGGACGGGTAAGATCGTTTCATTATTATCATCATAGAGTACTGCATAAGTTGATTTGTGGGCTGATGTTTGATTATTTGGCCTTGGTGCTACATATGTCATATATTGTCTTACTTGTTTGAGCATAGGTCTTTTTTTACAGTGTGTAGTAGCTATCGGACACACCGTTTTAATTAATCTATTAAAAGTTACATTTTATATGTTAATAAGTGCACTTACCTGGAGTTCATATTCTGGGAGTTATTTTTTATATATATATATTATACTAAGTGCCTTATAGTGCCCTACAAGTGACAGTAATCCCTCCAATAATGACCCCTCTAGTACCTCACTGGTGATGGTTACCCATTCTGTGTGTTCCGATAATAACCACCCTCTTTTCTATCACTGAGTCTGTTTCTTACCCACATGATGTCATGACTAAGGATCTGCATTGTGTGATCTGAAACGCGTAGATAAGGACTCTGTGAGTGTTGGCTTTTAACTGTGCATCTGGATAAGGAAAATAAAGGCTGGAATTTATTTTAAAAAAAATTTTGGGAATCTGGTCACTTTTTTCTTCTGTTTTCTCATGTATGTCTAGCACTAGTTCCCAGTGCTGACCGTGCCTCCAGTCAACTCAGGTGAGCGAGATGTTGGGGATCATTTGTTTGTATTTTCTAAGCTAGCTCCTCTCTGTTCAACCCCTTCTACGTTATGTGTCAGAATGTGATTCCTTTATCCAACAGTATCCTCTACACTTCCTGCATCTTAATGAAGTTCATATCTGTATCCTCCCAAAATGGTAGATTCAAAGATTACTGTGGGGTGACATCACATGTAACATTTGACAGTGAAGTGACAATGAAAGTCAGAAACTCATTGTTGGAGCTTGAAAACTGCTGCATGTATAATGTTATCAGACCACAATATTTATTGTGTTTATTTTATTGTGATTTAACACGTACTGCTCTGTGATTATGTTGTGTTGCCATCTAATCACAACTTGGGTTATTGTTATTGGATAATATGTGCATGTCAGGACTGTTTTGGTCATATGACCTATATCTGCAGGTCCTCAAGTAGGAGATTGTCCATGACTTTGAGAAGAAAAATATATGTAGGTGGTCTGTCAATAGCAGATAGACAGCTTACAAAGAGAACCAGCTTAAGCCCTGAAAATTGGTTATCCTTCAAGTAGAGGCGAGTATTGCTTGTGAATAGGCACATCACCTTCACAGTAGATATGGAGAGTCTGGAGCAGGGGTAGTTGACTTACACTTAGTAGCTCCCACATAATTAAGTAACTAGAAGCTTGTGAAGCAGCCAGTTTTGGACCACCAGCATATTGCAGTGTAAGCAAAAATTGTGTGTTGTGAGGAAAGAGATTTGGGACACCTGTGTATATTATGGACTGCTGTGGACTGAGAAGACTCCAGCTAGAGTGTCAAAGCTCAGACTGATTGGGTGCAGTGTCTACCAATAGTAGGCATGCATTGAAAAGACAGTGTCCACTTTTAATCTATTGTCTCTAAGGTTATGATTAAACAGTGAGGTTAGGAGGTGGTCATGATGCGTATCTGATACAGATCTGGCACAAATTATTGTGACTTCACCTGACTTACATGCTTTTCACTGCATGTAAAACATGTCCTGCTACTTGTGGCTGCTGACCTCATAGAGTATACAGTTGAGTAGTGACTTGTGGTATATATGTTTAACACATTTTACTAGAGTGCAAATTAATCAGAATGCTAAAGAACCATTAAAACAGTTCAAACAACAGTCCATAAAGGATAGTGGACAAACAAGTTTCACCCTAAATGCATGATTATGTATGCTGTAACTGCATACGGCCAAATGTGTTCCCTAACCACACCATAAACTCATCATGACCAAGCTGCGTGCTTGTACCCTAAGGCTGTTCCATCACAGAGAGAATTTTCAATGATACACTCTTTGCCTCTTTTAACATTTCATAGGACTGTAACCATTAGCCTTGTTGCCAGTCAAAAAACTGTTCCAGCCATTAAAAGGGTTGTGTTATCTCATACATTGGAGGCATATTTTTAGGCTATGCCCCCAATGTCTGATAGGTGCTGGTCCCACATCTTACCTTCTAGTGATATGCCGCCAATATACAAGAAGATAACACCCTTTTGAGCTAGGTTAAGTTTAATTATCTGATTATGATGAAGAGTAACATATACCAGTCAAAAGCTAAAAAAAAATCTTTATTGTGAGGGGTCCCTACAACAACACCCCTTTACCTACTTACTTAAATACATATAATTCTATGTAAATCAAAGGACATAGTACATTATGCATCTCAATCTTAAGTGTTGGGCTTAAGCTGCCTGGATAAACTATTTTTTGAGTTTAAATCTGGTCTCACCAGTATAATGTAACATTTAGGAAAGAATATGCAACCTAAAATGCCAAAGTTTGAAGATATTATAGCAAATATTTCTACCAGAACAGTATTTTTCCCAGTAACACTCATGTAGGCTGGGATAAAAGCCACCCAGACACTGCAGACAACCAGCATGCTGAATGTGATGTTCTTGGCTTCATTAAAACTATCTGGTAAATTTCTGGCCAAGAAAGCAACAATGAAACTGACAGCTGCAAGTAGTCCTATATAGCCCAGGAGCATGGAAAAGGCCAGCATTGACCCTTCATTACACTGAAAGATGATTTTGTCTTGATATAAGTGAGTGTTCCTTTCTGGGAATGGAGGAGAAGTAGATAACCAAATGATATTGAGTAAAACCTGAAGAAATGAAGAGAAGAAGACGACACAGTTTGTTAATTTCACACCAATATATTTCCTCCAGCAACTTCCAGGTTTGGTGGCTTTAAAGGCCATGTAGACCATGAAAGTTTTGGCCAGAATAGAGGAGATGGCTACTGAGAAGATGATCCCAAATGAAGTCTGACGAAGCATACAGGTGACATGTGTAGGACGACCCAGGAACAGAAATACACAGAGAAAACTCAACATGATGGAAACCAGGAGAACAAAGCTCAGGGTTTGGTTATTCAGTTTAACAATGGGAGTGTCTCGAAATATAATAAAGATCCCCAAGATTGTAGATGCTTTGAAAAAACACAAGACGGAAATGATAGAAACTATAAGAACAGCAGGCTCATTTTTGTAGGACAAAACTTCAGTTGGTTTTGGCACACACTGATTCAGGTCATTTGGCCACTGATCTTCTGGACACTTATAGCATTTTACACTGTCTATGAAGAGAACAAGCACAAATTAAAGAAAATGCAAAGTAATGCTCAAGGTAACAATCCACAATATTGAAAATATTAGAAGACAAAAATGTATTCTAAATATTTCTTTACCTGTTTCATTGGTTATTTCGCCATCTGAGCATTTAAAACATTCAAAACAGCATTTATGTATTCCTGGCTTTAACATTCTCTTGTAACCTGCAGGACACTGTTCAGTGCACTTAGACACCGGGACCTGTTACACATTAGAAGAAACAGAAGATTATAAAGATTTTATGATAATGGAGAGAATTACATAGAAATTGATTATTTTAATATTTACATTCATGTTCAGTTGTACAAAAAAATGGCTAAAGTTCACACACAGACTTGAAAGACACTTAAAAAAAAAAACAGACATAGTGTTGGCTTCCTCCCCTGCCTCCTCTGCCTCTTCCATCTACACCACCACGTCCACAGACTCCTTAAATTCCTACTTCACTTGGACCTCATCTTCCTGGCTCAAGATTATTATTTTCTATTTTTATGTATGTTATATTATTTTATGCCATTCCCCTATCCACATATGTTTGCAGGGCAATTGTACTGCACTTACCGCATTTTGCTTCATTTTGAAGCCCTCTAATATAACAAACAAAGACAGAACACAAAACACAATATCGGAGGGTTAGCGAGCCAAAAGTCGTACTAGGAAGTCACATAAAAACCAGCGGAGAGAGCAGAAGTGAAGTCAAAAACACGTAAGCCGAAGTCCAAAACACACTGAAGTCACTAACTGGAAAAGCACAAGCACTGCAGGTAAAGACCAATCACTGGCAACCTGTGGCCAGCAGGTTGCCTGTTTAAATAACCCTCCAGGTGGGTCACATGGCTAATTAAAATAATCAGTGAGCGCTGGCTATGATTGTCAATGGGAATGGTCTAGTTTTCATTTTTCGTCAAAGGGGTAGAAGATATGTCCTAAAAGTCATGTCAGGAGACAGGATATCTTTAGTTGACAGAACACACTGGATATTCATAATTTATATAACAATAAAGGTATGTTACATTTGACGTTTTCCACTGTATTTTGATATTATAGAGCTTATTAAATCTTAAACGCCGGTCTTAATAAATGTGCTCCTATATGTTTTCTTTTTTTTTTTTTCCTCTCAACGGAGCTGTGTGAGGGCTTTTCTTTGCGGGATACGTTAACATCACCATTGGTTCCGTTTTCTAGTATTTACAAGTTTTTGATGGCTTTTTATTTATTTTTGTCAAGCAGGATAGAGACAAGACACCAATTTAGCCATAGCTTTAGGTTTGTATTTACGGTATACACTGTGCAGGAAAAATGACATAAAGTACTACTTTATTCTTCTGGCCAGTATGATTACAGAGATACCAATTTTATATAGTTTTTTTTTTAGGTTTTATCACTTTTAGGCTACATTCACACGACCATATGTGTTTTGCGGTTCGCAAATTGCGAAAAATGTCATCCGTATGGCAGCCATTTTTTTTTTTTTTTTTTTTACTGATCCACTGTAACCATGCCTATTCTTGTCAGCAAAACGGACAAGAATAGGACATGTTCTATTTTTTTTTTTTTTATTGCGGGGATACTGAACGGACATAAGGATTCGGACAGCACGCAGTGTGCTGTCCGCTTTTTTTGCTGACCCACTGAAGTGAATAAGTCTAAAAGACGTTTTTTTTCTGGTGATGGTTTTGTATGATGACTCATTTTGTGTTGGATATATAGAATTCTTCATTGGTACCATTTTTTATTTATTGCTTGATATTATGCTTTTTGGGAGGAAGGAAGGTTCCTTATTTTACCACTTGAATTTTTTTTTTCCTAAACAGAAGAACTTACCGCTAATTTGAAATTAGCCTAAGTCAGAGGGAGTTGGGATAACAACTTTTATTTGGCACTGAACTGTTTGTATTTCATGTATCAGTTATTACCTTTTGCAGGAGTATTTGAATTTCTTTGTATTTATCTTTGATATTTTTGGGCATCAGTAATTGCATCTCATGTAGAGAATGTGCCATGGCATAGACAGATTTATACACCAGGTAAGTGACTCCAAAGATCTCAGTATAATATAAATTGTGATGAAGGTCACCTAATTTAATAGATCTGTTGCATTTATGGGGAGGCATTTCAAGATACTGATTTTTAACTGGATCTGAGGTTGGGCACTGCAAAGTATATGCCAAGATATCCTCCACTAAAATGTCATGTGGACGATTTATTATACTTATATCTTTCAGAAATCCTGTCAGATTTGGTATGATTTTACTCGCTGGTGAAAATACCAGACTTCCATGAAATGCTGGTTTTCCTGTGGGGGGCATAATCAATTGAGTAATCCAACCTGCTGGTACAATGTATGTCTTCTCCTGAGCTTTATTCATTCGTAGCTCAATAAAAATTACTATGGACATAGAATGTTTTCCACAGATGACAACAACTTCAGAGGTTGAGTGGTTAATTATCCTCGTGTTTTCTTGGACATCCAGACTTTTTTCTTCCCCAGCATATATTTTAATAATGTACTCCACACAGATGTCATACTTAGCCACCATTTTCTTTAACTCCTGGCGGCTCTGATTCTCACCGGCATCATCATCAGATGTAATAATACCGATCCACGACCAGTTATAATGTCTGAGTAATTGCACAATTGCCAGACATTGGGTTGAGTAATTGGGAAGTGCTTGGAAGAAGGATGGGAGGAGTTTTGCATTGTTCGGAATAGAATCCATTGTACTATAAGTGATCTGAAATGTATAATAACAAATTAGGAACATAGGGGATTTTTAGCATTTGCAGTTATTTATGAGTCATGTTAAATCAGTCTTTGATTTGTATGCTGTACCAAATTTATGAAATGGTGTAATGTGGATTACACCTGTACACCAGGGGATTTCTCTGGCAAAGGTCAAAACTTTTTTTGTGACTTGCAACTTAATTCAGGCCTAATATCAGTTTTAGCCCAGGCCTAATATCAGTTTTAGCTCTTAAAGGGGTTCACCTGTGTTGTGGATGGCTCTCAACCAGAGCCTTAGGCCCCTTTCACACTAGCGTAATACTCGGACATCTCCAACATCATGTGCAGTGTACTGACCTCCTGGCACTGAACGGGGTTACATAGCCTTATATTGATTTATGATGCTATGTAACCCTTACAGTTCTGGAATGTGTTGGATAATGCCGACAGTGTTATCCAACACATTCCAGAACTGTAAGGGTTACATAGCATCATAAATCAGTATAATGCTATGTAGCCCCGTTCAGTACCGGGAGGTCAGTCCACTGCACACGATGCGGGAGACGTCCGAGTCTCAAACTCGTGTGAAACAACACTGACACCTGGTAGGGTCAAAGTAGTTCTTGTTTATTAGAGGAGGGTATACAGTTTATATACCCCAGGGAGGGGCATTCATCTACTGAGGGTTATACATTATTTTATCGGTCAGTAATGCAAAATAAAGTTTCACTTTTACACATCTAGTCTAGTTAAAGAATGTAAACTATAGATAAGAGCAGGAGTGGTCCCGGGGCCGACACCATCTTGTAACCATAACACCTGTAAAATAAAGATGACTTACCTGCTTCCCGATGCCAGCTCCCCACTGCAGGCCTGCAATGCTCCCTTGATGTCAATATCCGGTTTATCGTCACCACAGGCAGTTAGTATCCACGACAGAGACTGGATCCCCTTGTGTCATATGACAGTTTTTCATGACCTAAGGGGAACCAGTCACTGCAGTGGCCAGTGTTTGGCTGCGCCAAAGTCAAATCAGATGTTGACATCGAGGGAGGGCAGAGAGGAATAGTGTGGAGCCAGGGAAAGGATAGGGAGGCATTATTCACACTGTAGGGAAAGATTTTAGATTGTTTGCATTCTTTGATACATCAGTAATTCCTGTAATCCTTGCTACTGTTATTGAGTTGAAATTGCGGTCTGATGGAACCAGTTTTGGGGTGTATTTAGTTGATATATAACTACTTCCATTCATCCTTGCTTCTGTGGTGAAATTGCAGTTTGAAACAGCCAGTTTTGGGGTGTATATATATATATATATATATATATATATATATATATATATATAGTAAGGGATTGCTTGCTCATGGGGGTAGAAACAACAAATCTTCCAATGTTAGGGTTTTTAATGTCCAATCGTGCTTTATTTTAAACTTAGGCACCAGCACAAAAACATCGCCAAACACACACCTGCCCGTCTGTAATTTGTTCTGTAGCTCAACTACAAAAACACAATTCTTCAATATAGTAATGGATCCCAACACTCGGGTCTGCTCGGGTCCGCTCACCGGATACACGTAGAGTCCAAACTTGCAGGGGAGAGATCCAGCTACATGTAGCCTCGTGGTGCCTCAGCCCTCCTGTCTGAGACACACAAGCCTCATGGGCTTCAACCCTCTTCCTTAGGGTCAGTTCCTCTCCCAGGCTTCCTCAACCTTGTTGCCCCTCAGCCCTCCTGGCTTCGACCACACAGAGTCTCTGCAGGCTTCAACCTTTCAGGCTTCCTCAGCCTTTTCTCTCTCCAGACTCACACATTGCAGGTTTATTTATCCCAGCTGGCCTCACCTGCAATCTCCTCAGGCCAGAGGAAAACCTGTCCTGGAAGGGTGTGGACTGGTAAATCTTACTGTCAGACCTATCTTCCAGTCCAAATAAAATCCAGCCCAACACAAAACTAAAAAAAATAGCTTCAGCAACTAAGTTTGCTGAAGCCAGCGCCATCTACCTGGATTTTAAGTAACTTACATACATTTTTTGGGGGGTTGTTAATAGTAAAAATAATATGACTTATTTACCATTCTGCTGTGAAGTTACATTGTACTACAGCCATTTACGGGGTGTATTAATAGGAAATATATGTACATCCTATTTGTCGTTCGGCAGTGAATTTACATTGTTATACATTTTTTAGAGAGTGTATTAATAGGGAAAAAATATGTCTTATTTGCCGTTCTGCAGTCAAGTTACATTGTACTACAGTCACTTACGGGGTGTATTAATAGAAACATACATATATTCTATCAGCTGTTCTGCGGTGAATTGACATTGTTCTACAGTTTTTTTTGGGGGGTGTATTAATAGGAAAAAAAATATGTCTTATTTGTCGTTCTCTTCTTTGAAGTTACATTGCACTACAGCCATTTACGGGGTGTATTAATAGGAAATATACATACGTACTATTAGCTGTTCTGTGGCGAACCTACATTCTAAGTTTTATTTGCTGTTCTGCAGTGAAGTTACACTACGCTACAGCCATTTACTGGGTGTATTAATAATAAATATACATATGGAATCACACAGGGGAGGAGCTTCTCTGTGTCTTTCATCAAGAAATCCAATCCTGGCTTTCTCCTCGACAACTCAAAATCAGAACCATGGTGACCGACAACGGGAAGAACATGGTGTCGGCACTGCGTCAAGGAGGGCTGGGCCATGCACCCTGCATGGCTCAAATGTTCAATCTGGTTGTAATGCGGTTCCTGAAATCTTCAAACTATCTGCAAGACATCCAGAAAATGGCTAGGAAAGTTTGCATGCACTTCAGCCACTCATACACCGCAAAGCACACTCTCCTTGAGCTGCAGCGGTAGAACGGCTTTTCCCACATATGATATGTGACGTTTACACCTATTGGAATTCCACCCTCCATATATTGGACTGATTATATGAACAGAGTAAGGCCATAAATGATTTCTTAATGATACAGGTGGAAGAGGTACTCCCCTGTGTAACTTAGATGTTAGCCTGCTGTTTGCTTGGGCCACTTTATTTGCCAGTCATCAGGACTACAGGATGAACAAAGTCATTCCACTGATTCATGTCCTGGAACAGATGCTACTAAATCGGGCTGGTCAGGGGATAGAGAGGTGAGAGGAGATGAGGTGATTATATCTCATAGACACATGAGCCCTGAAGGGGCTGAACTAGAGGAGGAAGACATTCGAGCACAAGCAATGCGTAGAGAAATGGGTGTTTTTTCTCCACAGATGATGAAAGAGGAGGAAAAGGAGGAGCAGCAGCAGCCGGAGGAGCTACAGAGCGATGAGGATGATGAGATAGATGATCCAGACACAAAGTGGCAGTATGCAATGGGGATGGAGGCAGTAAGTACCTCTGAGTCACTTCCGCAAACGGCTGATGCATGCTCAGTTGCTTGTGTAGTGACAGTGGAATTGTAACCATTTGGCAGAGGACTACTGGCTTTCCACCATGTTATACCCTCGCTACCAGTCCAAAATGGGGGCCTTTTTTACACCCGCTGAGAGGGAGAACAAACTGAACTACTATTGAGACATCCTACATAGTCAGTTGGCCGCTGCTGGTCTGACCGGGGGGCTGCTCTGTGTTCATGTTTCACTGCCATGACTGCTGGGGCGATAGGGGGCAGGATCAGTACCAGCTCCATGAGCAGCCACTTAAGTCTAGAATCTCTGATGAGCACATTTCTTCACCCTCCTAGTGAAAAAACTACCCACCAGTAGCAAGACATGGATCAGAACCTGAACCAGCAAATAGTGGCATACTTGGACTGCACCCTGCTATCCCTCATGGAAGATTCCCTGGACTTCTGGGCAGCCAAACTTGATTTGTGGCTGAAACTTACCGAGTTTGCCATGGATAAGCTTTCCTGTCCGGCCAGTAGTGTGTCATCAGAGCAGGTGTTTAGTGTGGCTGGGGGCATAGTTGACCCAAAGGAGAACTCGACTTTCCACCCAAAATGTGGAGAGACTGATCTTTGTGAAGATGAATCAGGTGTGGATCAGTCAGGATTTCCACACACTAGTGCCTGATGCATCAGACTAGAGCATTCTGGGTGCCACACCCAAGCTTTGTCAAAAGAAACTCAATTCTTCAGGCCATCGGCTTCAGCCACTATTTGGATGTTGCCACACACATTCTGCCATGTGCTACTACTGCCATGCAACATCTTGTGCTGTTACTACCACTGCTTTTGGCCCCCAACCTCCACACTCTGTGACTGGGCCACTGTATTGACTCCTTATGCTGTTGCCAATCCCCCCCCACCTTGCACTGCACAACTGTGTTGACTCCTCATGCTGTTGCCATCCTCACCACTCTATGACTGGGCTACTGTGTTGACTCCTCATGCTGTTGCCACCTTCTCACTCTGTGACTGGGCCACTGTGTTGACTCCTCATGCTGTTGCCACCACAGTACTCTGTGAGTAGGCCACTGTGTTGACTCTACATGCTGTTGACACCTCACCATATTGTGACTGGGCCACTACATATGTTGACTCCTCATGCTGTTGACAGCCTCCCTACTCTGTAACTGGGCCACTGTGTTGAATCCTCAGGCTCTTACTACCTGCCTGATAGCACACACCATCTGCCATGTACTACTACTGCCACCCATCATCTTGTCCTGTTACAGCTACTGCTTTTGCCCCCCAACCTCCGCACTCTGTGACTGGGCAACTGTGTTGACTCCTTATGCTGTTACCACCCTCACCACTCTGTGACTGGGCCACTTTGTTGACTCCTCAAGCTGTTACCGCCTAACCACTCTGTGACTGGGCCATTGTGTTGACTCCTTATGCTGTTGCCACCTCATTACTTTGTGACTTGTCCACTGTGTTGCATCCTCATGCTGTTTCCACCCTCCCTACTCTATGACGGGGCCACGATTGTCCCTATTTGGCCTTGCTGACATAACTATTTATTCTACCCTTATTCTAATGTGTTAGGAGGATGGAAAAAAAGATTAAAAAAAAAAGATCCTGTCTTTGGAGCGCCAAAGGCTAGTATCCCATGGTCCCTATTTTACATCAGGATTGGATCATGATTTGGAAGCCAAAAGCAGTAGTGTTGGGCAACTGCACGGTTCTTTATACTTGATGCTAAAAATAAACTGTAAGGCTGAGTTCACACTTGAGTCATTTGGTCAGTTTTGGACCCATAACTGACCAAATAAGTGAAGTAGGAAGTGATTCTCAAAGTGACACTTGTCATACTGACTTGCAGTACTGTTTCACTAGAACAGCGGACTCCCTATGCATGTTTCTGCAATGCAAAGTGTTCTACACTACTATACAGGATCTCAGCAGCCAGGAAATAACTGTTTTTAATGTGATTTGTCACAAATAATTTTGAATCAAATCTTTTTCTGCGAACCGTCTGAATCTATTTACCCTTTTTAGGGTAAATTAAAATAAAGATGTTCCTGATACTTATATAGTAAAATGGCTTACCTGAGAGTATCCAAAAATATTTAATACTTGGAGCAAGATAAATGATATGTCTGTGTTTAGATCTCCTATAACTCCAAGCAAATGTCCAAGATTCCCACAAATGTAATTAGGAACTATGGGGGGGAATTTATCATTAGGAAAATATTTGAAGTCAGTTTTGCTTCAGTCTGTGTTGGAGTACTTTCTGCCACATTTATCAAACATCACAGGTTGTTTGATAAATGTGGCTTGTCCTTAAACCTAACACTTCTGTCTAGAGAAGCTACTCCACTTTTCCTACTCCACCCTCCTCCTGGAATGAGATTGCGACTATTTTGCGACTTTTTTTAAAAAGTCGCAATGATAAATCTGGAGTGAAACTCATTAACATGGCTCACCACACCCACTTTTCCACCCATATTACAAACTGGAGTGAGTTGTGTACACATGCAAAAAGTCGCAAAAAAATGCGCAAAAAAGTCGCAAAAGCCCTATCATGCGACTTTTTGAAGACAGAATTCTGGAGTGAAGGTGTGATAAATCAGGGCCTATGTCTCCAGGGCCAGATAAGATCTGTAGAACATTGGTTAAAGCAAAATTCAATGAGTTACAAGAGTCATGCACATAGTATCCCATAGTTATATTTGGTAAAATAGCAGGGTTCTTGTTAATCTCATCAACAGCAAAAATAAAGGCCATAAGATATCTGTAGTTACGAGGAACAGGTCTGGAAAAAGCATAAAAGAGTCTTTAATAACAAAATTATTATCATAACTAAATGAAAATATAATAGTCATGGCACTGACTTGCATTTTAACAACTAATTTGGGGTCAGTTGAAGTCAAGGGTGTAACGGCCATGGTGGCAGACCATGTGACTGCAATGGAGCCCAAAGCAAGAGGGGGCCCACTTTTAGTTAGGATTATTCCCTCTTCTACTGGAGATAAAAACTTGGTCAGGACTCTACCCTCTAAAGGAATAATGTTTAGCAAATTAAGCAGTGGAAAAATGGCCCAAGGGTCATTGAAAAGGGTTCAGGCAGAAACCCTTCTGTCCTGTGTTGGGAGCCTAGTTTGATCCTAGCTCTGGGGCCCTTACTTCTCTATGGATACCACTGGTTGAAGTATTACCTATCAGAAGAAGGATGCACAAGTTTTACTGGTCCTAGGGTTACATTTTCATATTGTACTACTGCAATAAAATGTAAAGGGCATCTGTCATCAGATTTGTGATAGGCTGACTAGTTGCACAGTGCAGAGACTATTGCACTTGCAGAGAGAGAAAAGTCTCTAGGTTTAACAGTAATGCCCCTGTTGCTCCTAGAGGTTGTGCACAGTGTGAGTTACAGGTATTTCTAAGGTAAACGGAGATACACTGTGCACAGTCAGGTGCGGAGGTATATAAAGGGAAACAATGAGAGCAGTTCCTTGCGCCATCTGCTGGTCAGAAAAGCACATTACACCAAGAATTATTTTTACTTGCTTCACAGTCGGGATATCGTTCTGCGCTTACGCAATTCCAGTATGATCAGTAGCGCTGCTCCATCTGTACAGTGGCAGAACAGTGTCGCCCAACATTGGCTAATATGCGCTGTTTACACCCGTTAGAATGTCACCCTCCATATGTTGGGCCGATTATAGGAACAGAGAAAGGCCATAAATGATTTCTTGATGATCCATGTGGACAGAGGTACTCCCCTGTGTGACTTTGCTGTTTGCCAGTGGCAGCTCATGCTTGACATCTGCCATTTGCTCGTGCCCTTTGAGGTGGCCACTTTATTTGTCAGTCTTCAGGACTACAGGATGAACAACATCATTCCACTGCTTCATGTCCTGGAAAAGAAGCTGGTAAATCTGGCTGGTCAGGAGACTGCAGACAGAGGAACTGCAGGGCGATGAGGAAGATGAGGCAGAGGATCCAGACACACACCCTGGTAGTATGCAGTGGAGATGGAGGCAGGGAGTCCCTCCAAGTCACCTGCACAAATAGCCCGATGCATGCTCCGTTGCTTGCATAGTGACAGTTGAATTGTCACCATTCGGCATAGGGATGACTTCTGGCTCTCCATCTTGTTAGACTCTTGCTACCTGTGAAAAATGGGAGGGACTTTTTTTTACACCCACTGAAAGGGAGGACAAACTGAACTACTATAGAGACATCCTATGTAGTCAGTTGGCTGCTGCCTATTGGTGCCATCGTCCATTCTCTCGCAGGTCTGATCAGAGGGGCCCTCTGCGCTCACGTTCCTCTGTCATGGCTGCTGGGGGGGGGTTGGAGCAGTTCCAGCTTCATCAGCAGCAACTTGAATCTAGAGTCGATGATGAGCTTTCTTCACCCGCATAGTGAAGAAACTACAACAGCTTGATCTGGAGCAGGACTTGAACCAGCAGGTGGTGGCATACTTGAACAGTACCCCGCCACCCAGCATTGAAGATTAGCTAGACTTCTAGGTAGCCAAACTTGATTTGTAACCGCCAAGTTTGCTGCTGTTGCCCCCCACATGTCATTGTGCCACTCGGTGGTCTCCTGATGCTGATGCTTCTGCCACATCCACACTCTGTCATTGTGCCAATCTGTGGCCTCCTGATGATGCTACTGCTGCCACCTCCACACTCTGTCATTGTGCCACTCTGTGGCCTCCTCCTGATGCTGCTGCTGCCACCTCTACACTGTCATTGGACCACTCTGTGGTCTCCTCATGCTGCTTTCCCCTCACCACTCTGTCATAGAGCTACTCTGTGAACTTCTCATGCTGTTACCACCCTCCCCACTTCATGACTGGACCACTATTTTGCCTTTCGGCCTGGCTGACATCATCATTTGTTTGACCCTTCTTCTGATCTGTCAGAAGGAAGGAAAAATGAGATGCACAACAGATCCTGTTTATGTAGCAGCTGTAGGGCCTGCATGACATGGTCCCTATTTTGCATCAGAATTGGCTTATGATTTGGTAGCCAAAAGCAGGAGTGGGTACAAAACACAGAAGAAATGCAAATATTCAATTCACGTGTTATCTTTGGTTTTGATCCACTTCTGTTATTTATTTATTTATTTTGGCTTTAGCAATACTGATGGATTATTGAGCAAATGCTGAGTGAAGGCGGATGCTCCACAGACAGAATCCGTTTTTTGGGGGTTGTTGTTCTGACGGATCAGAGGATGGGCAAAATAATCAGTGACATCAACACAAACTTACTGCTGACACCCATTCCACTCTGTTGGGGGGATCTTGTATAATCTTTTAGAAATCTATGAGGAATCACTGAATTTGTGTAAAAAGAGTGCACTCTTTCACTCTATAGTAGAATGTTGGGCCTCTGCATCGTTCTCTATACCTGGCGCTAAAAATGACCTGTAAGTCTGAGTTCACACTTGAGTTATTTGGTCAGTTTTGGCCCCGTAACTTTCCAAATAAATGAAGTATGCAGTGATTCTAAGAGCGACTCCTGTCATTTACTTGTCATACTGACTCACAATATTGTTTCACTACTACAGCAGACTCCCTATGTGCGTTACTACATGGCACAGTGTTCTACACAACTATACAGGCTCTCTGCAGCCAAGAAATAGCCATTTTTAACGCGATTCGCCACAAACCAATTTTATGTATGAGATAACCAAAATGATTGTCTATAAAATGATGGTAGTCTCACGTTTGAAGCTTTAGTGGATGGTGAGATATGGAGCCTGAAAGTCAAAAGTTCAAAACATTGTTACCCTTTTGCTCATCTGTGTATATCCTCTTTATTTGCACTGTATTTGCACGGCAGAGACTTTTGGGACTTTCTAGCTAATAATGAGACGCTAATGATTTTGTATATTTTGTCCGCATCCGATCCAAATTTTTGGGGGCTACACCGTGTGCTCTCCGAATCGGTATGTCCATTCGGCGTCATCCGCAAAAATATAGACTTATGGACAAGGTTAGGACTGTTCTATTATGACCCGGATGTTCTGTTCCCAAAAATGTGGAATGCGCACAGCCAGTATCCGTGTTTTTCAGATCCGAAATTTGTGGACCGCAAAACAGGCAACGGTAGTGTGCATGAGCCCTTACCATAAGGGATAAAGAAGACTATCTTTTGATAGTTTTCCACCAAAACTAGACAGACTGACCTTTTGAATGTCTGGTTTTGCTATGTTATTATGCCTGAAGTCTAGTTTTTCTCTGGAAAAACAGTTTCTTCCTTTCCGGTATTATTAAAGTTCTAATGCAAATCTATGACAGATGGAAATTGCAACTTTGTATCTGTTACGACTGAGTTTCCCCACTTCACCCCTCCAAATGGAAGGTTCTAGTTCAGCTAGAAACTTTATATAAGGAGAGCAGTCAGAGCGCCTAGTAATCTGCAGTTAATGATCAGTGCTTTGAAGAAGATACTGGAAGAGTGAGCAGAAGAAGATGAGAGAAGAATGCTTTGCCACAGACTCTGGATCACAACCTTTGACCAGAATTAGAAATTAGAGAACCATATGAGATTTGGTTTGGTTCAGGTTTGCCAATTTTTTTCGAAACCGAATTGATTTGAGTAGAGATGAGCGAGTACTAAAATGCTCGGGTGCTCGTTATTCGAGACGAATTTTTCCCGATGCTCGGGTGCTCGTTTCGAGTAACGAACCCCATTGAAGTCAATGGGAGACTCGAGCATTTTTGCGGGGGACCAAAGCTCTTCACAGGGAAGTTTGCCTGAAAACCTGGAAACCTCAGAAAATGATGGAAACACCACGGAAATGGACAGGAAACAGCAGGGGCAGCATGCATGGATGCCTCTGAGGCTGATTAATCCCACCATTACCCCAAATCCTCAGGCAACAGCCTGGTGGTTACCCTCATGGCAATTGTGCTCACCCAGACCAAGAAAGGCGAGGCAAATACCCATCACATGTTAGGGAAGCACCCAACTAGGTGCAAAGAAGGTCCATCACCGTCTGCAGGTGACACCACTGCTCATGCTGGCACTGCAGCTGACATCAAGTTGAGTATCTGTTCTTATTAGTTGCTGTGCCTGCTGGTGGTATAGAGGTGAGCATAGCTACTTCCCAAGCAGTTGATCTGGGTTCGATTCCCGTCTATTGCAGGAGGCAATTCAGAATCAGTACAATATCTAATATGTCCCCCTACCCGGGTAAATTGTTTGGAGAGAGGGCCTGTAGTTGGGGGGGAAGGAGGTTTTGGTGGAAGAGCCAGAGGAGTGCCCCCTGGGCTAGCGTGTGTTGTTGGTGGTGACAACAGCCGGAATGCATTTGGAAATGCTCTAGCATCAGCCGGTGCAGTATCGATTCTTCTCAGTTTAATACCGTATACGTCCCCTATCTTGGGACCCTATATTTAATGGATATTTCGAACACGGAAAAAGGAAAAAGAGCTTGCTCTGGCCAGGGGAGTGTCTTTCCCACTGCAGCTAAGGGGACGTGTCCATGCTCTGCCTATCACAGGTCAGGAGGCAATTAAAAGAAGAACAAAAAAAAAACATCAGATCAACATCTAATATGTCCCCTATCCAGGTAAATTGTTTGTAGAGTGGGCCTGTAGGTGAGGGGCAGGCTGGGGCAAGGAGGTTTCGCTGGAAGAGCCAGAGGAGTGCCCCCTGGGCTAGCGTGTGTGATGGTGACAACAGCCAGAATGCATTTGGAAATGCTCTAGCATCAGCCGGTGCAGTATCGATTCTTCTCAGTTTAATACCGTATACGTCCCCTATCTTGGGACCCTATATTTAATGGATATTTCGAATACACGGAAAAGGGAAAAAGAGCTTGCTCTGGCCAGGGGAGTGTCTTTCCCACTGCAGGTAAGGGGACGTGTCCATGCTCTGCCTATCACAAGTCAGGAGGCAGATAAAAGAAGAACAAAAACAAATATGAGTACAACTTCGGATACGTCCCCTATCCGGCTAAATTGTTTGTAAAGTGGGCCTGTAGGTGGGGGGGGGCAGGCTGGGGGGAAGGAGGTTTCGCTGGAAGAGCCAGAGGAGTGCCCCCTGGGCTAGCGTGTGTGGTGGTGACAACAGCCAGAATGGATTTTTGAAAACTGTTGCATCAACCGGTACAGTCGTAAATTATGAACTTGATCAAGTGTAGCATGTGTTCTCTGTATTCTTCTCAGTTTAATACCGTATATGGCAGCTATCCGGAAAAATAGTTTGGAGAGAGAGAAAGATAGGAAAAAGACGTCAATTGTTTGGAGAGAGGGCCTGTAGGTGGGGGGCAGGCTGGGGGGAAGGAGGTTTCGCTGGAAGAGCCAGAGGAGTGCCCCCTGGGCTAGCGTGTGTGGTGGTGACAACAGCCAGAATGGATTTTTGAAAACTGTTGCATCAACCGGTACAGTCGTAAATTATGAACTTGATCAAGTGTAGCATGTGTTCTCTGTATTCTTCTCAGTTTAATACCATATATGGCAGCTATCCGGAAAAATACTTTGGAGAGAGAGAAAGATAGGAAAAAGACGTCATTTGTTTGGAGAGTGGGCCTGCAGATGGGGGGGCAGGGTTGGGCAAGGAGGTTTCGGTGGAAGAGCCAGAGGAGTGCCCCCTGGGGCTAGCGTGTGTGTTGGTGACAACAGCCGGATGTATTTAGAATGACGACACAGGACCCCAACTTAAAAAATTAGCATCAACCGGTACAGTCGTAAATTATGAGATTGATCAAGTGTGGCATGACTTTTTAGATGGAGATTGCATGTGGTCACGTACTCCCTGAAACCCCATAGTCACCCCTTCTCTGATGTGCTAGCCCAGAACATTCTCTGCCCCAATTCGCAAGACCTTTTGCTGTTTCCGTGTGCTGACAGTGTGGATTTACCAGTGTTGTCTGAGGAGGTGGTGGACAATGGCGAGACACAGGTGTCGGGGGGGTGAGGTAGTTGTATGGGAAGCAAGTTACAGAGGGGACTCCTTGGGGGGGACTTTCTCATGATGGGACAGATTCAACTTGGGTGGATCAGGCACATTAACAGATGAATTTTTTGGGGGGTTTATTTAACTTTTATTTAGCAAAAATAACCACAGAGATATTTATTCGTTATCTTCTCTGCGCAGTCTGGTGTTGGGGTTCCTCACTTTGATGGCGAGCTGTGCCGCTCTCTCCACAATGGTCTGTAGCTTCTTAGATGGAGACTTTGTCAGCGATTTCAGTACAGAAGGACTTGTTGCTCATCCACAGAACCTCGTCCTCCATGACATTGTGGACAAGGAATTTGCGGGTGGACCAGGAATTTGCGGAACCCTGTGAGCAGCATGTGTTTGGTCTTCTACTTGCTACTGTATCCAATGTTTGGCAATATAGATTCGCAAGTAATATTATTTTTCACACTTATCCCAAAAATAAAAATGCATGCAGTATGCGCAAATAAAACTTGGAACTGGAATTGGAGAGAGGGCCTGTAGGTGGGGGGGCAGGCTGGGGGGAAGGAGGTTTCGCTGGAAGACCCAGAGGAGTGCCCCCTGGGGCTAGCGTGTGTGGTGGTGACAACAGCCGGATGTATTTAGAATGACGACGCAGGACCCCAACTTAAAAATTTAGCATCAACCGGTACAGTCGTAAATTATGAGATTGATCAAGTGTGGCATGACTTTTTAGATGGAGATTTCATGTGGTCACGTACTCCCTGGAACCCCATAGTCACCCCTTCTCTGATGTGCTAGCCCAGAACATTCTCTGCCCCAATTCGCAAGACCTTTTGCAGTCTCAGTGTGCTGACAGTGTGGATTTACCAGTGTTGTCTGAGGAGGTGGTGGACAATGGCGAGACACAGGTGTCGGGGGGTGAGGTAGTTGTATGGGAAGCAAGTTACAGTGGGGACTCCTTGGGGGGGACTTTCTCATGATGGGACAGATTCAACTTGGGTGGATCAGGCACATTAACAGATGAATTTTTTGGGGGGTTTATTTAACTTTTATTTAGCAAAAATAACCACAGAGATATTTATTCGTTATCTTCTCTGCGCAGTCTGGCGTTGGGGTTCCTCACTTTGATGGTGAGCTGTGCCGCTCTCTCCACAATGGTCTGTGTGTTCTTAGATGGAGACTTTGTCGGCGATTTCAGTACAGAAGGACTTGTTGCTCATCCACAGAACCTCGTCCTCCTTGACATTGTGGACAAGGAATTTGCGGGTAGACCAGGAATTTGCGGAACCCTGTGAGCAGCATGTGTTTGGTCTTCTACTTGCTACCGTATCCAATGTTGGGCAATATAGATTCGCAAGTAATATTATTTTTCACACCTATCCCAAAAATAAAAATGTATGCAGTATGCGCAAATAAAACTTGGAACTGGAATTGGAGAGAGAGCCTGTAGGTGGACCTCCGGAAAAAATTGTTTGAATAGAGGGCCTGTAGGGGGCCCTCCCGAAAAATTGTGTGAAGAGAGGGCCTGTAGGTGGACCTCTGGAAAAATTGTTTGAATAGAGGGCCTGTAGGTGGACCTCTGGAAAAATTGTTTGAATAGAGGGCCTGTAGGTGGACCTCTTGAAAAATTGTTTGAATAGAGGGCCTGTAGGGGGGCCCTCCTGAAAAATTGTTTGAATAGAGGGCCTGTAGGGGGGCCCTCCTGAAAAATTGTTTGAAGAGAGGGCCTGTAGGGGGCCCTCCTGAAAAATTGTGCTAAAAGAGTGCCAGTTGGACCTTTAAAAAATGGCGTTTTTTGGGTCAGCATTAGGCAAAGACGATATGGAGGAGGAGGAGGAGGAGTAGAGAGGAAGAATCGGATACATAAGTTATTTAAATCTTTAGCTGCTTTCCCCCGGAGGAGATTTGAATTCCGGTGAAATCCAGGCTTTGTTCATTTTAATAAGCGTCAGCCTGTTAGCGCTGTCAGTTGACAGGCGTGTACGCTTATCGGTGATGACGCCACCAGCTGCACTGAATACCCGCTCTGACAGAACGCTAGCGGCAGGGCAGGCCAGCACCTCCAAGGCGTACAGCGCCAGTTCAGGCCACGTGTACAGCTTTGAAACCCAGTAGTTGTATGGAGCAGAGTGATCGGTCCGGACGTTGGTATGGTCAGCTAGGTACTCCCTCACCATCTTTCTGTACAGCTCCCCCCTACTCTGCCTAGACTGGGGACAGGTGACAGTGTCTTGCTGGGGTGACATAAAACTGGCAAAGGCCTTGGAGAGCGTTCCCCTGCCAGTGCTGGACAAGCTGCCTGCTCGCCTCCTCTCCCCCGCTACTTGGCCCACAGAACCATGCCCTCTGCCGCTAGCGGCGTCAGATGGGAAGAATTGTTTCAGCTTGTGCACCAGGGCCTGTTGATACCTATTCACTTTCATACTCCTTTCCTCTGCAGGGATGAGAGTGGAAAGGTTCTGCTTGTACCGTGGGTCCAGGAGAGTGAACACCCAGTAATCGGTGTTTGAAAAAATTCTTCTAACGCGAGGGTCACGGGATAGGCAGCCTAACATGAAGTCTGCCATGTGCGCCAGAGTCCCAACACGCAAGAATTCCCTCTCCTCACTGACCTGACTCTCCATTTCCTCCTCCTCCAAGTCCTCCTCTTCAGCCCATACACGCTCAAGAGTTAAGGACTGAGCACTGGTACCCTCTACTGTCTCGCCGACATTCTCCTCCTCTTCCTCCTCATCCTCATCCCCCTCCTCCGATACGCGCTGAGAAACAGACCGGAGGGTGCTCTGGCTATCAAGCGACGTATCTTCCTCCAGCGTCTCTTGTGACAAGCGCAAAGCATCCGACTTGATGCTGAGCAGTGATTTTTTCAACAGGCAAAGCAGCGGGATGGTGAGGCTGATAATGGCGGCATCGCCGCTGACCATCAGTGTTGACTCCTCAAAGTTGCTCAACACCTGGCAGATATCAGACATCCATGTCCACTCCTCATTGTAGACTTGAGGAATCTGAGAGACCTGACTACCAGTTCTGGTGGAAGATGACATCTGACAATCGCTCTGCGCTGCTGGTAAAC
>ONZH01016341.1:0-91651 GCA_900303285.1 Rhinella marina
GGCTTGGGCAGAGAAGTGGCAGATGAGGTTTAACACTGACAAATGTAAAGTTATGCATATGGGAAGGAATAATGCAAGTCACCAGTACATACTGAATGGTAAAATATTGGGTAAATCTGACATAGAAAAGGACCTAGGAATTTTAGTGAACAGAAATCTAAGCTGCAGAAACCAGTGTCAGACAGCTGCTGCCAAGGCCAATAAGATAATGGGTTGCATCAAAAGAGGCATAGATGCCCGTGATGAGAACATAGTCCTGCCACTTTACAAATCACTAGTCAGACCACACATGGAGTACTGTGTACAGTTCTGGGCTCCTGTGAACAAGGCAGACATAGCAGAGCTGGAGAGGGTTCAGAGGAGGGCAACTAAAGTAATAACTGGAATGGGTGGACTACAGTACCCAGAAAGATTATCAAAATTAGGCTTATTCACTTTACAGTACAGAGATCTCTCCCACGATCTATTTATCCCCAGGACTGTGACTGTGACGAGGGGCCATCCTCTGCGTCTGGAGGAAAGAAGGTTTGTACACAAACATAGAAGAGGATTCTTTACGGTAAGAGCAGTGAGACTATGGAACTCTCTGCCTGAGGAGGTGGTGATGGTAAGTTCACTAAAAGAGTTCAAGAGAGGCCTGGATGTATTTTTGGAGGGTAATAATATTACAGGTTATAGTTACTAGAGAGGGGTCGTTGATCCAGGGAGTAATTCTGATTGCCTGATTGGAGTCGGGAAGGAATTTTTTTCCCTAAAGTGGGGAAAACTGGCTTCTACCTCACAGGGTTTTTTTGCTTTCCTCTGGATCAACTTATAGGAAAACAGGCCGAACTGGATGGACAGATGTCTTTTTTCGGCCTTGTAAACTATGTTACTATGTTACTATGTAAGGTGACAAAAAATGACTTTTTTAACACCGTTTTAATTTTCTTTTTTTTACTGCTTTAAAGGGGTATTCCCATCTCACAAGTGTAGTTTGTATAGTTAGATACAGCCATACCAATATTATTACTAATAGAATGTATTTATATAAAATGTACAGTTTAGAAGATTTCCCTATTTGTATTTCCATTGTCCCACACACATCAGTCAGGCCGTTGCCCCTGGTTACGGCCACCGCAGCCATGTAGTAGTGGTGGCCGGCTTGCTCTTGTTCAAACCCGCTCTGAGGTAACTGCTGTATTGTGAACACACATTACATGATCATGCGGAGACACATCTTAGGGTACTTTCACATCTACGTTTTGCAGATTTATAAACGGATCCTGCTCCATAGAGATTAATTGATCTTGAAACAGGATCCGTTTCTCTGCGTTTTGGAAGCGCAGACAAAAATGCTACAACCCTAAGATGTGTCTCCGCATACTCATGTAATGTGCGTTCACAATTCAGCAGTTACCTCAGAGCGGCTTTGAAAAGGAGCAAGCTGGCCACCACTACTACATGGCCATGGTGGCCATAACCACGGGCAACGGCCTGACTGATGTGTGTGGCACAATGGATATACAAATAGGAAAATTTTCTAAACGGTACATTTTATATAAATACATTCTATTAGTAATAATATTGGTATGGCTATATCTAACTATACAAACTACATTTGTGAGATGGGAATACTCCTTTAAGCTAAGGGGTCAGGTCATGTGAGATTTTTGTAGAGCAGGTTGATACGGACGTGGCGATACCCAACATGTGTACTTTTTTTTGCTTCTTTTTGCGGCCCCTGTCCAGCCCCAGAAAGTTGAGGAGCAGCAGAAGAAGGAAGAGGCTCTGCTGCTGATGAGAAGCCTGAGGAGGAGTGGTTTGTATTTGTTTGTTTTCTATTTTTCAGGATCGTGAATGCAGAGGACTACGTCGGATTCGGTGGATTACGTCGGACCAGCTTTTTTATTTTTTAAATAAAATGGTCAAACGGGTCTGGGGGAGTGTTTATTTCAATAAAATATTTTATAAGCGTGTGTGTGTTTTTTTTTTACAACACTGCAGTTTTAGTAATCATAGCTATCTACAGACAACCCTAATTACTAATACTGGGCTTAGTTCTTGCCGGTATGGCCAACACTAACCCCAACATCTATTACCCTGGCACCCATCGCCACCTGGGGTGTCGGGAAGAGCTGGGTACCTGCAGGACCGGACCTTCTAAATTGAGGGTCCAGTTCTGGGGCGGCTGCAGGCTGGTACCATTAGGCTGGGAAGGGCCAATAACCGTGTCCCTTCCCACCCTGGTAGTGCCAGGCTGCCGCTGCTGGTTGTGTCTGGCTGGAGAATGAAAAAAGGAGGGGACCCTACGCCGTTTTTCCGTTTTTTAAAATTATTTATTTATTTATGTAAAAAAAAGTGTCCTGGTTGCCATGGTAACTGATCGGAGCCCAGCGATTACACTGCTGTGCTCCGGTCAGGTCCCCACTGCACCACCAATGAAAAGGGGGGGGCGCCTGTGGCCACCAATGTTTATTATACTGGGGGGGGTTGAGAGGGAGGGCGCACTACACCACCACTGTTTTAATACTGTGGGTGGGGGGGGCAAGTCGCACTGTAAAGAGTACCATGGCAAGCCGGAGGCGTCCGGTTGCCATGGTACCTGATCGGAGCCCAGCGATTACACTGCTGGGCTCCGATCCCCACTGCCACCAATGTTTCTTTTACTGGGGGGGGGGGGTTGAGGGGGAGGGCGCACTGCGCCACCACTGTTTTAATACTGTGGGGGGGGGCAAGTCGCACTGTAAAGAGTACCATGGCAAGCCGGAGGCGTCCGGTTGCCATGGTACCTGATCGGAGCCAAGCGATTACACTGCTGGGTTCCGATCCCCACTGCCACCAATGTTTCTTTTACTCGGGGGGGGGGGGGGTTGGGGGTGAGGGCGCACTGCGCCACCAATGTTTTAATACTGAGGAGGGGGGGAGGGCGCACTGCGCCACCAATGTTTTAATATTGAGGAGGGGGGTATTAAAACAGCAGCGCAGCCCCGATTTCCTGAAGGAGATCAGAGCTGCGCTGAACTCTGCCATTGATACTGTACTGTAGTTCCATGCACCACCTGGCTGAGGTTACATGTAACTACACCTTTATTTTATGACTGAAGCGATATCGCTCTGCGCTCACGCGATTCTGCTGTGAGCGCAAGAGCTGCTACATATGTAAGTAATTCTAAAACATGTTGGTTCTCTAATTGGGGTTATAAAGCAGTATAATACTACTGTTATTGTGGTGTCCACATTGTTTTATACATATGTAATTCTATAACACCTTGATTCTGTAGTTGGGATGAAATAGTGCTCTAAATATTTTTTTCACATATTAGGTTTTACACGTTATGTTATAGATAAGTAATTCTTTTAGGTCTTGATTCTGTAATTGGGCTGAAATGGCACTCTATTTTTTCACATATTTGGTTTTACACCTTGTGTTATAGATAAGGAATTTCATTAGGCCTTGATTCTGTAATTGGGTTGAAATAGTGTTCTAATACTACAGATTTTAGGGTTTTCACATTGTTTTATACGTAAGTAATTCCATTAGGCCTTGATTCTGTAATTAGGGTTAAATAATACTCTCTTTTTTCACGTATTTGGTTTTATACCTTATGTAATAGATAAGGAATTCCATTAGGCATTCATACTGTAATTTGGGTGAAATGGAGCTCTATTTTTTCATGTATTTGGTTTTACACCTTGTGTTATAGACAAGCAATTCCACCAGGCCTTGTTTCTGTAATTGGGATGAAATAGCATTCTAATACTACTGATTTTGGGGTGTTCATGTTGTTTTTACATAAGTAATTCCATTAGGCCTTGTTTCAGTAATGTGGGTGAAATGACAATCTAATACTACTGCTTTTAGGTTGTTCACATTTTTTAATGTAAGTAATTCCATTAGGCCTTGATTATGTAATTGGGCTGAAATAGCGGTCTGATACCACTGCTATTGGGGTAACATAGTATCATAGTTTATAAGGCCAAAAAAAAGACATCTGTCCATCCAGTTCGCCTGTTTTCCTGCAAGTTCATCCAGAGGAAGGGAAAAAAAAACCCTGTGAGGTAGAAGCCAATTTCCCCCACTTTAGGGGACAAAAATTCATTCCCGACTCCAATCATGCAATCAGAATAACTCCCTGGATCAATGACCCCTCTCTAGTAACTATAACCTGTAATATTATTACACTCCAGATACATCCAGGCCCCTCTTGAACTCTTTTAGTGAACTTACCATCACCATCTCCTCAGGCAGAGAGTTCCATAGTCTTACTGCTCTTGTCTACATTGTTTTTTACATAAGTAATGCCACTAGGGCTTGTTTCTATAATTGGGGTGAAATAGCGTTCTAATACTGCTGATTTTGGGTGTTCACATTGTGTAATTTCATTACATTGAAATGAAATTTCATTGATTCTGTAATTGGAGTGAAAAAGCGGTCTAATACTACTCTTATTTTATACTTATAGTTACTGTTACTGTACAGTGTGTCCAAAAGACAGGTGCCAGGGCCTTCCAAGGGAACGGGCAATGGCATAAATGTTTCTGGAGCTGGAAGAAGTAGCAGCAGAAGAAGGGGGTTAGAAGCAGCAGCTGCCAGTGTCATCCAGAGGTCGTGTTTTGACCAGCCACCCAGCTGTCCTTGAATGGTTGACTCGGTCTTCAACATTATCTCTGACATCAGACATCCACAGCACAGCCAGGAGTCGGGGGGTTCCTCTGACACCTTGCTTAGTTGGCATGGCCCAGGAACAAGCTCTATGTCCCCACCTGTCCTGAACCTGCCTCCTAGTATTGTATGCTGCCAGCTCTGCTCCGCTTTTCAGCAAGGATGAACTTATTGAGGACAGTCAGCAGCTACTGCCCAGCTAAGATTTGGAGGAGAGACGCACGGCGTCCTCCTGTAGGCGGGCAAGTAGCGACAATGAGTGTTGCGTGCAATCAGGTGTTGCGAGCGGTCATGCACGCCAACATGAGAATGGTGAGGATGACATCAGTGACATAATGATGGATAATGATGTAACCAATCACACGTGGGAGCGGGGTGAAGAGTGGGCTTCATCATCAGCATCAGGGGGTGAGGATAACGGCTTGCGTGTGAGACAGCAGGGTGCAAGCGTGGCCATGAGTCAGCAGGGTGTGAGATCTGGATCCAAACGTGCCTGGGGTAGACTGCCTGCTACACAGCAGCCTAAATGTCCAGATGCAACTAGCGGTGCATAGGTTCATACAGGGAGCAGCAGACAGTCAACACACAGTGGTAGGGGTAAAATGCCATTTTTGCCAGTTTGGGAATTTCTCATCAAGTCGCCAGAGGACATCAGCGTGGCCGTGTGTAGAATCTGTGGGAAGAAGTTGAAGAGTGGCCAGGGTGCCAATGTTGGCACCATGGCCATGCATTAACATATGCAGCGTCACCATAGTGGCCTGGGAAAAACGTGGCACTAATGTTGTAGTACAGCCTGAGGCATCTCCTATTGGCCCGCAACCCTTTTCCAGGAGTCAAGGCTCCACCAACTCAGCAGAACAGAGCTGTGATTCTTTCTTATCGTCTACTGGTCCTGATGTTCCTCCTCCTCTTCGTCACTCAATTCACCAGCAATCAATAACTGAGGCGATTGCAAAAAGACAACTGTATACTTGCACTCATTCAAAAGTGCAGAAGCTGAACGTGCTCCTGGCTAAGTTGTTACATAGTTTGTAAGGCCGAAAAAAGACATCTGTCCATCCAGTTCAGCCTGTTTTCCTACAAGTTGATCCAGGGGAAGGCAAAAAACCCTGTGAGGTAGAAGCCAATTTTCCTCACTTTAGGGGGAAAAATTCCTTCCCGACTCCAGTCAGGCAATTGGAATAACTCCCTGGATCAACGACCCCTCTCTAGTAACTATAACCTGTAATATTATTACCCTCCAGAAATACATCCAGGCCCTTCTTGAACTCTCTTAGTGAACTTACCATCACCACCTCCTCAGGCAGAGAGTTCCATAGTCTCACTGCTCTTACCGTAAAGAATCCTCTTCTATGTTTATGTACAAACCTTCTTTCCTCCAGACGCAGAGGATGTCCCCTCGTCATGGTCACTGTCCTCGGGATAAATAGATGATGGGAGAGATCTCTGTACTGACCTCTGATATATTTATACATAGTTATTAGATCTCCCCTCAGTCGTCTTTTTTCTAAAGTGAATAACCCTAATTTTGATAATCTTTCAGGGTACTGTAGTCCACCCATTCCAGTTATTACTTTAGTTGCCCTCCTCTGAACCCTCTCCAGCTCTGCTATGTCTGCCTTGTTCACAGGAGCCCAGAACTGTACACAGTACTCCATATGTGGTCTGACTAGTGATTTGTAAAGTGGCAGGACTATGTTCTCATCACGGGCATCTATGCCTCTTTTGATGCAACCCATTATCTTATTGGCCTTGGCAGCAGCTGTCTGACACTGGTTTCTGCAGCTTAGTTTGCTGTTCACTAAAATTCCTAGGTCCTTTTCCATGTCAGAGTTACCCAATGCTTTACCATTTAGTATGTACTCGTGACTTGCATTATTCCTTCCCATATGCATAACCTTACATTTGTCAGTGTTAAACCTCATCTGCCACTTTTCTGCCCAAGCCTCCAGTCTATCCAGATCCTGCTGTAGCAGTGCACTGTCCTCTTCTGTGTTAATTACTTTACACAGTTTAGTGTCATCTGCAAAAATTGATATTTTACTGTGCAAGCTTTCTACAAGATCATTAATAAATATATTGAAGAGAATAGGACCCAATACAGACCCCTGTGGTACCCCACTAGTGACAGTGACCCAATCTGAGTATGTACCGTTAATAACCACCCTCTGTTTTCTATCACTAAGCCAGTTACTTACCCACATACAGACATTTTCTCCCAGGCCAAGCATTCTCATTTTGTATACTAACCTTTTATGTGGTACAGTGTCAAACGCTTTGGAGAAGTCCAAATATACGACATCCATTGAGTCGCCGCGGTCAAGTCTAGAACTTACCTCCTCATAGAAACTGATTAAATTGGTTTGACATGACCGATCCCTCATGAAGCCATGCTGATATGGAGTTATTTGCTTATTTTCATTGAGGTACTCCAAGATAGCATCTCTCAGAAAACCTTCAAACAGTTTACCCACAACAGACGTTAAACTTACCGGCCTATAGTTTCCAGGCTCTGTTTTTGGACCCTTTTTGAATATTGGCACCACATTTGCTATGCGCCAATCCTGTGGAACACTCCCCGTCAGTATAGAGTCCTTAAATATCAGAAATAAGGGTCTGTCGATTACATTACTTAATTCTCTTAGGATACGGGGGTGTATGCCATCCGGTCCTGGTGATTTGTCTATTTTAATATTTTTAAGACGTTGCTGCACCTCTTCCTGGGTCAGAGAGGGCACTTTTAAAGGGGAATTTACTTTTATACTCTGCATTTCATCTGACATTTTATTTTCCTCAGTGAATACAGTGGAGAAAAAGTTATTTAGCAGCTTCGCTTTCTCCTCATCGCTCTCTGCTACTCCCCCCTCATTACTCTGTAAGGGGCCCACACCTTCAGGTTTATACTTTTTAGTATTTATATAATTGAAGAACATTTTAGGGTTAGTTTTACTCTCTTTGGCGATTAATCTCTCGGTCTCTAGTTTGGCTGTTTTTACATATTCTATTTTTTTCCTTATAGTTTTTCAATGCTTCCTCACTCCCCTCCTGTTTTAGTGATTTAAATGCTTTCTTTTTGTCATTTATTGCTTTCTTTACAGTTCTATTTATCCACATTGGTTTTTTCTTGTTTCTTATTATTTTATTCCTATATGGTATGTACCTCTCACAATTAGATATTAGGATGCTTTTAAAAATATCCCATTTTGTGGCTGTATTTTTATTTTTGAGGACTTTGTCCCAGTTAGTTAGGCCTATGGCCTCTCTTAGTTGGCTAAGTTTTGCTTTTTTGAAGTTTGGTATTTTTGTTCCTCCCTGAAGAAACGCTCTTTTGAATGACAATTGGAAGGTTATTATATTATGGTCACTGTTTCCCAGGTGTCCCCCGACCTGCACATCTGTTGTTCTGTCAGGTCTATTGGTTAATACTAAGTCCAGTATGGCCGTCCCTCTAGTGGGATCCTGAACCAGTTGGGAAAGGTAATTGTCTTTGGTTATTTCCAAGAACCTGTTTCCTTTATGAGATGTACAGGTTTCAGTTTCCCAGTCTATATCTGGGTAGTTGAAGTCCCCCATAATAACGACCTCATTATGATTTGCCGCCTCGTCTATTTCATTTAGAAGTAGATTTTCTGTGGTCTCTGATATATTGGGTGGTTTATAATAAACCCCTAGTAGTATTTTATTATTGTTTTTGGCTCCATTTATTTCTACCCACAGTGACTCCACATCTTCATGTCCCTCATTTATATCTTCCCGGAGTGTGGGCTTTAGGCATGACTTTACATAAAGGCAGACCCCTCCCCCTCTCCGGTTTTGACGATCCTTTCTAAAAAGATTGTAACCCTGTACGTTAACTGCCCAGTCATAGCTATCATCCAGCCATGTCTCAGTTACTCCCACTATGTCATAGTCCTCCTCACACATCACTAATTCCAGTTCACCAGTTTTATTAGCTAGGCTTCTGGCATTAGTGTACAAACAATTAAGAGGTTGGTGTATATTTCTTACCCTACACCTTTCCTTCTGATCTGTTCTAGTTCCTCCTTCCATTCCTCCCCCAGTTCCATTACCTTGCCCAGGTCTCTATCTGCACTATCTTCCCCTCCTATTATGTAGTTACCCTCCCCCCCAGTCCCTAGTTTAAACACTCCTCCAGCCTTCTAGCCATCTTCTCCCCCAAAACAGCTGCCCCCTTCCCCATTGAGGTGCAGCCCATCCCTACGGTAGAGCCTGTAGCCGACAGAGAAGTCGGCCCAGTTCTCCAGGAACCCAAACCCCTCCTTCCTACACCAGTTTCTTGAGCCACTTGTTTACCTCCCTAATCTCCCGCTGCCTTTCTTGTGTGGCTCGTGGTACAGGCAGTATTTCGGAAAACACTACCTTGGAGGTCCTTGCCCTAAGCTTATGCCCTAGATCCCTAAAATCATTTTTAAGGACACTCCCCCTACCTCTAACTTTGTCATTGGTACCGATATGGACCATGACTGCTGGATCTTCTCCAGTCCCTCCCAGTAATCTGTCAACCCGATCCACGATGTGCCGAACTCGAGCGCCTGGAAGGCAGCACACCATCCGACGATCCCGGTCTTTGTGACAGATTGCCCTCTCTGTACCCCTAATAATGGAGTCGCCCACTACCAGCACCTGTCTGGCCTGCCCTGCTCTCCTGGCCCCCTGCTTACTGGAGCTGACATTCCCCTGACTGGCAGAGGAAGTGTCCGGCTGCAGCAGTGCTCTCCCTGAAGTAACATCCCCCTCATCTGCCAAACTTGCAAACTTGTTGGGGTGTGTCAGATCAGGGCTAGCCTCCCTGGCACTTTTCCCTCTAACCCGCTTTCTAACTGTTACCCAGCTAGCTACCTCACTTTCCTGTGCCTCCTCACTACCACCCTCCCCCACATCTACCCCATAGAGTGCTTGCTCACTGAGCAGCAAACTCTTTTCCAAATTGTCAGTGCTTCTCAGCGTTGAAATTCGCCCGCTTAGATACACGATGTGCGATTCCAAGCTGACAATTTGCTCACATTTTGAACAAATATATGCACCCTTAAACGGCTGTTCCAGGACTGCATACATCAGACAAGATGTGCACCGGACTGCGCTGTCAATGATGGAAGCCATTCTAATGGGGATTACACAAGCAAAAGCGAAAAAATACAATGATATGGACAGACTTACTGTAGTCCCTTTTAAAGTTCCCGAATCTGAAGTCACGCAATCTAAAGTCACACACTTAATTCAACCACACACTTAAAAGTCAAACACGCGAACGCTCAAACTCGCGTATTCTCTCTGCTTTTATAAGTGGGAAATGCAAACCAGTCTTTGATACTATAGTCCCTCCCTTTCCATGTAGTTGACTCTGCACCTTTCAGAGAACTGATGGCTTATGCCGAGCCAAGGTAGAGAGTCCCAAGCCATCTTTGTTTCTTCAAAAAGGCTGTACCAACCCTGCACACGTATGTTGAACAGAACGTGGGCCAGTCCTTAAGACTGTCGGCGTCAGGTAAGGATCACAGCAATGCCAAAGTGTGAAGCTGTAACTGTGGTCAAGGACAATATATGTCCTTTATGGCCCACTGGGTACATGTGGTTCCTGCCCAGGCACAACAGCAACTTGGCCAGGTGATGGCAATGATGCCTATGCATTCTCAGGCTGTGATTCAAGCACCAATGTCCTCCTCATCCTCAACCTTGTCCTCAGCCTCCACTGTAGGCACAATTCGGAATGGTCCTCCAGCATACCACCTATGTGGAGCATGGCAGTGTCACACTGTTTTACACCTGGTTTGCCAGGGTGAACTGAGTCACACTGGAGAGGAACTGCTCCGTGTCATTCAAGAGGAAATCAAATCCTGGCTATCTCCTCACTAACTGAAGATCGGGACCATGGTCACTGATAATGGGAAGAACATTGTGTTGGCACTGCATTAAGGAGGGCTGATCCATATGCCCTGCATGGCGTTCGTTTTTAATCTGGTTGTAAAATGGTTCCTAAAGTCTTTCACCCAACTGCAAGACATCTTGAAAATGGCCAGGAAACTGTGCATACACTTCAGCCACTCTTATACTGCAAAACACACTCTCCTTGAGCTGCAAAAATAGAATAGTGGTCCATAACATTGCCTCATATGCAAAATCTCCACACGTTGGAACTTCACCCTCCACATGTTGGACCGATTATGAGCAGAAGAAGGCCGTGAACAATTCCTTAATGATGCAGGTGGACAGGAGCACACCCCTGGGTAACTTCTATGTTAGTTAGTGCTAGTTTGTGTGTGACATCTACCATTTCTTCAGGCCCTTTGAAGAGGCCACTTTATTTGTCAGTTGACTGGACTATGGGATGAACAACGTTATTCCACTCTATCACGTCCCGAAGGAGATGCTGATAAATCTGGCTGGCCAGGGGACAGGAGATGTGGTGCCTTCATCTCATGGCCACCTGAGTCCTGTGGGGGCTGAATCGGTGGAGGAGGACATTCACGCACAAGCAATGTATATAAAAATGTTTTTTATGCACTAGTGACAGGAGAGGAGCAGGAGGAGTTAGCGGGCGATGAGGAAGAGCAGGCAGATGACCCCTACACATGGTGGCAGTATGCAATGGAGATAAAGGCAAGGAGTCCCTCCGAGTACCTTGCGCAAATGGCCAGATACATGTTGAGTTGCTTGTGTAGTGATAGCCGCATTATTGCCATTTGGCAGAAGAATGACTACTGGCTCTCCACCATGTTAGTCCCTCGCTACTGCTCCAAAATCGAGGTTTTTTTTCCACCCGCTTAGAGGGAGGACAAACTCAACTACTAACAAGACATCCTATGTAGTCACTGATTATGTGCGACATCAATCATCTTCACAAACGTCTGACCGTGGGGGCCCCCTGCACTAACATTCCACTGCCATGGCTGTTGGAGGTGGGTGGGGGAGCAGTACCAGCTCCATCAGCAGCAACTTAAGTCTGGAGTCTCAAATGAGCACTTTCCTTCACCCGCCTACTGAAGAAACCAGCCACCAGCAGCAGCAAGACATGCAGTGGAACCTGAACCAGCAGTTGGTGGCATACTTGGACTGCAGTAGTTTACATAAAAAAGCATTTTTATTAACATGTGAAATACCTGGATAGGGAGCCCAAGGGGAGGTCCTGCGAGCCGTTGGAGCCCGGGCATGCCGCAGATTTCGGAGCCCAGCACCGCCCTCCAGCTAATTATGCACGCCCCTTCAGCGCTGTCTTCTCCCCCGGCTGCGGCGCATCTCGCGCATGCGGCGTGCATACAAGAGTCTGTGCCGCAGCCGGAGGAGAAGACAGCGCTGAAGGGGCGTGCATAATTAGCTGGAGGGCGGTGCTGGGCTCCGAAATCTGCGGCGTGCCCGGGCTCCAATGGCTAGCAGGACCTCCCCTTGGGCTCCTTATACAGGTATTTCACATGTTAATAAAAACGCTTTTTTATGTAAACTACTGCCCTAATAACAATTACACTTACATATTTACAATCACAGCAGTAAGGCCGGTATAGAGATGTAATTATCTCTATACCCAATATCCTGCTGACAGTATCCCTTTAAAGATAGATTGGATGGGTGCAAAAGTGGTAGATGAGAAGCCATATAGGAGGATGATAGAGAAGTCTAGGTGGGAGATGATGAGGACATATACAAATATTTTTTCATACTCCTGGTTGAGGAATGAACGGATCCGAGATATATTTTTGAGTTGGAGGTGGCAGGAAGTGGAAAGGGCTTGGATGTGCGGTTTGAAGCAGAATCAAAGGTTACCAGCAGACGATTGACTGGTGAAAGTGTGCATCCATTAACTGTGATAGATACTGTAGGTCTGTTGGGGGAGAGCTGAGATGGGGTAACAATGATAAATTCTGTTTTCTCTGTTAATTTTTAGAAAGGGAGGATATAGTAGATAAGCATTAGATAGTATCAGAGTGGTAAATTTGCGTGTCGTCAGCATAAAAGTTATACTGAAAGGCACAGGACTCATGGCAACTGCACATTTTTGTGGTCAATTTTTGTGGCATTTGGTGTCCTCGCCACTTTTCAAAGTGGTCTATGTTTAAGAGGTGAAAGTGAGATTAGACCCTCTGGAGGAGTGTGGGACAAGTGGGACATCTTCAGACAACTGCTGGCAATTCAATTGCTGGGATCACCTGCTGTATCTTTTCTTCTCAGATTAATATCTCCTACGTCCCCTATCTGGTGACCATATATCTAATGGATTTTACGAACAGGGAGAGTGAAAAGGAGCTTGCTCTGTCCAATCCACGCATTGACATACCCTACTGCGGATTGCCGGTGTATGTGAATGTGTTCGCCTGACTCTGAGGACTGCAAATGGCATGTCTTGCTTCTTTCTCCTACCTCTCTGCAGGCAGGGCCAGCGTTAAGGGGGGGCAAACAGGGCAATTGCCCAGGGCCCCGATCCTCTAAGGGTCCCCCTGCTGAGCTGCCCAGAAACATGTGGCAAAGAGCTGGTGGCTGCACCTGAGAAGAGGACACACAGCAGAGTAAAGAGCGCTGGCCTCTGGTCTCACCCAGTGTAGCCTGCAGGGTCCTTATACTGTAGTGAGGAGCTGGGTGCTACCTCCGGCTCCACAGCAATCAGGCAGAGCTTGGCCCCTGCCCCCTTCCTCTCTCACTCTCTGGAGGCCCTGCACTGTGAATTTAATGGACTCCTCTGGATGTCTACACCCACTATGGACAATGTAGGAGATGTCTATACCGACTGTGGACAATGTAGGAGATGTCTACACCGACTGTGGACAATGTAGGAGATGTCTACGCCGACTGTGGACAATGTAGGAGATGTCTACGCCGACTGTGGACAACGTAGGAGATGTCTACGCCGACTGTGGACAATGTAGGAGATGTCTACACCAACTGTGGACAATGTAGAAGATGTCTGCACCAAGAAGGTCTCCAGTGTAGAGGTTGTGGAATGGTTTACTTCTCAGCGATCAGAAGCTTTCACTCAGATGCTTTCTGCTCATATATCTATAAGTCCTCGCTTATCTACAACTCCTTTCACCTTATCTCCTGCCTCATCTCATCAGGATGTGGACTCTGTCTCTCAGGAGGATTCTGAGGATCTTTGTTTCATGATGGTGCACATGCATTTCTCTTCATTATTTAAAGCTGTGCAAGCTCACCTTGAAATATTTGCACCTAGAAGAGATAATCCCAAAATGGATGAGAAAAAAAAAATCAAAGGATATATCCTGATGATCCTATATTAAAGAGATGTATGCCAGGTGTGTGGTTCCAGCCCGACAGGTACATTAGGTGGAGCTAGATTACAGCAGTATGTTATAGATCCTGCAGTCTCAGCTCAGCGGGGTAGTCCCCCTAATATAATAACCCAGGGGCCTGCCTGGCTGGGAAGACTTTTTTTCTGGCAGTTATTCCATGTCAGGGAGCTTCTAATTCGAAAGGTTGTTTCCTGCTGAAACATAGTAATTCCTTGTCCATGGTGGAGTGCAAAGTGTCTTTCAGTTTCCTAGTGACATAGGCATTGCTTCCCCAATGAGTCTCACTTAGTCACTAAGATTGGGGGTCCATTCACAGAACCATATCTGATTTTGTGGACCGCAAGTTGCGGATTCATAGGAGACAGATGCCGCCGTGTGCATTCTGCGTTTGTAGTTCAGAACATCCTGCCCTATTATGGTAATGCCTTTTTTTGTCCTCAATATGGAAAAGTGGGACATTTTCTTTCTCCTGTGCAATAATGTGCAGATGTGGACGACACATGTGTCTGTCTGTGTCTCTCAGTCCCATTTAATAATAGGTCCGCATTAGATCTCCAAATTGCAGGACGTGTCGGAATAAAAAAATGCTTTGTGTGAATGGGCGCTGAATGTGCCTCCTAGTTCATGTGGTCCCCATAGACACTCTGTGCAGAGGGACATTCTGTTAGTGACATTTGTTCCTCAACAAATTAATTCTATTTAGAATCAATCGTTATGACAGAGGAGTCTCCTTTTCACAATATTCCTCTAGGTCTAGTTTCATTCTTGTAATTTTTATTCCAAAGATAACCTAAGAGGGCCTCAGAGGGAACGGATAGAAAAGAGTATACAATATATACTTTCCTGACCTCTTCAATAGAAGCTATGTGGGTATTAGTCTACATTGCAAACCAGCATTGTTTCAGGAAGAAACCAATGTTTATTAAGTCTGGTTCGTCTTGTGGTGATCAAACCAGAAACTCCTGTCTTGAGGGCTTTGTCCAAAAAATACTGAACAAAGTGATTTTCTGGCTGTTCCAATAACTGTAGTCAGGAAGTACACTTCCACATTCTTTGATATCAGAGACCTGGGAGCAATATATCTAGCTCTTCATTTAGGGAAGGCTCAAGAATCAGTCAGTGGTGGAGCAAAAAGATAATATCTCCACCATATGCTATATCAACAATTGGCACAGGACTCTCTCTGATCCACGGTACAGTCAATGCAGTCAAATTATGATTTGGGCAGTGGGGTGTAAAGCCGTAGACAGCCATGCACATTCAAGGTATCTCAATGTTCAGGTGGATCTGTTAAGTAGGTCACAGTTGAAGTCTCAGCGATTGTATCTTTAACAGATTGTGTGCAGATGGGGTATCCCATTTAGATGCCATGGGGACGGTCTCCAATACAAAGCTCAAGAAGTTCGCTCCCTGAATCAAGTGGATCCACCAGAAAGAATAGATGGCCTGTCTTTCAGTTGGGAAGGAATTTTTCGTCCAAATTTTCCTCCATTTCCCCTCATATCCTGAGTGCTCAGGAAAATGAGATGAGCCATAGTGCTCATCTGGCCAAGAGGGCGCACTGGCTAAAACTTTCCAGAGGAAATTATTGAACATACAGTCCAGCCAGATCTTCTCTTTCACGCAGGCCTACAGCATCCACACCTGAGATGTTTCAGTTCACAGCCTGGAATCTGACGGTTCAGGACTGAAGAAGGGCTTGTAAGATGTGGTGGTGAAAACTTTGCAGAATCCTGACCTGTCTGAAGTCTTGTTTTTTTTTTTTTTTATAGGAAGGTTTCCAGTTTAGGTTAAAACCTAACACTGTAAGAGTGCTTGTAAAAGAGCGGGATCTTGACATAGGGGCCACTTAATATGGTGGATTTGGTGAGCTCTGTAATGGGGACACCCCTTTGCTTGGTTTTTCTTCCTTTGAGGTATATCTGCTATTATTTTGCATGCTACTTTTTCCCTGGGAGCTTTGCACTTTGGTTTGCTGTGTTAAGACTCTTAAATTAGGCTCCACAGTGTTTTTGTAGCTGGTCTCCTTGAGATCAGCTATTGTTTTGTTTGAGTAGTCTCCAAGGCATTGCTCCCAGTTAGCCAGAATCCTACTCCACACTGATGAGGGGCAATACCCCGAATCAGCTGTCTGTGGATGGATAACTGGCTTAGGTTTTCCCCATCATATCCATAAAGCTTGTTAAAGAGCGGGATCTTGACATAGGGGCCACTTAATATGGTGGATTTGGTGATCTCTGTAATGGGGACACCCCTTTGCTTGGTTTTTCCTTCCTTTGAGGGATATCTGGCTTTCACTGTGTTGCAGACCCATAACTGGAGCTCCATGGTTTTTTTGCATGTTACTGTTTCCCAGGGAGCTTTGCACTTTGGATTGCTGTGTTAAGACTCTTAAATGAGGCTCCACTGTGTTTTTGTAGCTGGTCTCCTTGACACCAGCTATTGTTTTGTCTGAGAATGCATTTCATGGCTGCCACTGCTTGCATAGATGGAGCCTTCGTGCATTCATGCATTTTTTTTTAACGTTTTTTATTCATTTTAAATTAATCGTTAAGCCTCCTATTCCAGACTTGGATCAGATTGTTCTCCTCAAGACCCTGGTTGAACTCTTACAGAAGCACCACTAAGGTTTGTATCTTGGAAGGTTTATTTCTTTTGGCAATTGCATCAGCCAACAAGGTGTCAGACGTTGCAAGGGCCATATCTGAAAGTACATCAAGAAGACTCGATTTTAAAGGGATTCTGTCAGCAGGATATGGGGTATAGAGATAATGACATCTCTGTATCGGCCTTAGTGCTGTCATTCCAAATATGTTACTATTACTGTTACGAGAGCTGTATTTTCCTTAAAAAAGCGTTTTTATTCATATTATAATTACTTACATAAGGAGCCCAAGGGGATGTCCTGTGGGCTGTTGGAGCCCGGCCACGCCGCATATTTTCAAGCCCAGCACCGCCCTTCCGCTAATTATTCATGCCCCTTTATCACTGTGTTCTCCTCCGGCTGCGGCGCATCTCGCACATGCGCTGTACATACCAGAGTCTGTGCCGCAGCGGGAGGAGAACACAGCGATGAAGGGTTGTGAATAATTAGCGGGACGGCGGTGCTGGGCTCGAAAATATGAGGCATGGCCGGGGTCCAACGGCCCACAGGACATCCCCTTGGGCTCCTTATGTTAGTGATTATAATATGAATAAAAACGCTTTTTTTAAGGAAAATACAGCTCTCGTAACAGTAAGAATAACATATTTGGAAAGACAGCACTAAGGCCGATACAGAGATGTCATTATCTCTATACCCCATATCCTGCTGACAGAATCCCTTTAAGGGTGCCCTAAATCCTACCAAAGCTCTCATCTGGCATGAATGTTGTTAAGAAAATCATGTGTCAGTATCCTCAATCAGCTGAACAAGACAAGCTTCATCTACTGTCATTGGAGAACCAGGGTCGGCTGACCTGCTGTTTATAGCAAAGTATAAAAGCCAGCAAGCCTACACTGCTTGGATTAAGAATACTATTAAAGTCTGCTTCTAGTTTTCAAGTACTCCAGTTACCAGGTGGAGTTACAGCACAACTCTGTCCACTTAGTCGCTTGGGCAGAGAAGAAAGAAAAAAAAAATAAGTTTGATGTATCTGGTGCTTGCGATATAGCCTTTGACAGACAAGTGATTATTAAGGCTGCAATTTGGACCCCCCCCCTTGTTTAATACTGCTTTACAAATCCCCTTGTGTTGTGCTGCTTGAAGGACGATAAGGAAAGTCTAAATTTGCTTAGCGAAATTTATATTTCTTTGAGTCCAAAGGCAGCACAAATATCCCTCCCTGAAAAAGACATTGCTTGGGGAAAAAAACACATCTTCCTAGTGGGTGTGCCCTCCTTTATAGGGGGGTTAATTAGTCTGATTTACTAATCATTATCTTGTGTCCTAGACAGGAGGAGCAAGACATTAACCCTTTGTGTTGTGCTGCCTTTGGACTCAAGGAAAGATAAATTTCGCTAAGCAAATTTAGACTATAATCTATCTATTGCATATCTATCTATCTATCTATCTATCACATATCTATCTACCTATTTTCTATCTATTATCTATAATCTATCTCCTATATATCTATGTATCTACCTATCTCATATCTATCTATAATCTATCTATTTATCTATCTAATCTATCTCCTATCTATCTATCTATCTATCTATCTATCTATCTATCTATCTAAAATTATGGAAGAAAGGCAGCCTTCTGACTTCAGTGAAATAAGTGGATTCCTTTATTCACCCAACACTCAATGCCATTGATTATTTAGGTGAATAAAGAAATCCACTTTTTTTCATACTACTTTTTCTACTTGCATTTTTACATTTTTTCATATTTCTTTTTATTCGTTATTTACTTTTTTACTTTGAATGCAGAGAAAAAATTACCTACATGTCCCCGCTGTCTCTATATACAGAGCACTGGTAACAGTGACTATTTTCAGGTGTTTTCTGATTATTTAAGCGGGTTAAGCAGGTCTCCTGGGCAAACTTGCTAAGGGAAGCACACTTAGGGCTCATGCGGACAAACATGTGCAATTTGCGGTCCCCAATGCACGGGCCCCATCCGTATGGTTGCCATAGACTGATCCAGACTCATTCAACTTGTATGGGTACGTGATCCATCCGCAATTTTTTTGTGGTGTGGAGGCACAAAGAGAAACCCCACGAGAGTACTCCATAGTTCTTCCATGGGGTTCTGTGCCTCCGTTCCACACTGCTCTTTCTGGATTGCGGACCTATTCAAGTAAAAGGCTCCGCATCCGTGATACAGTGAGCACACGGCCGGTGCCCATATATTGCAGACAAGCAAAGGCCGTCTGTATGAGCCCTTAGGCTGAGTTCACACTTCAGTTATTTCCAACAGTTATTGTGAGCCAAAACCAGATACAGGTCAAAAACACAGAACAGGAGGAAATCTTTCCATTATACCTGATCTCTGAGCTGGCTTCACTACTGGTTTTGGCTCACAATAACTGCTGGAAATAACTGACCAAATAACTGAAGTGTGAACTGAACCTTACCTGCTTCCTGACACTGGCTCTTGGCTATGGTGCTCTCCGACCTCTGCTTAGGTCCCTGGTTGTGTGAAAGAAATTAAGTAGTTGATGAACAAAATTGTGCCAAGTTGCATGTAATTATCAAATCTCCATTAGATGCCACTTTATGCTTAAAATAAATATGAGTCACCATCACTTGATTTTTTTTTTTATGGGAAGTTAGCTGGGTGCTGCGAAATGAGGAACTTGGTGGAATTTGATATATTTGGGCATGGAATTTTCCAGATAGATGAGTAATGCATGTGTGTCTATGTGTCATTTATCATACCATTGTGGTTTCTGATTTGTTGTTTTACTGTACAGGTATTGTCCTTTTGTTGAATCTTTGGGATTTTAAAGAAACAAATCTCCTTGTCTGTGGTTGAATGAATGGGTTGTCTGAAACTCAAGTTTAGAGCGATTGATTCTTGTGTGGTAAATGAGACTGATGAGTGTAAGAAATGTTGTGTGTAAAAGAGATGCCATGGTAGGAACTAGAAAGTGAGAAAACCAAGCCAAGAGAGATTTGAGTAACAGTGTCTGCATATAGTTAGTGAGCTATTAAAGTGCTCATCTCTCTGTGATATCCACATGTACCCAAGATGCCCAATCTGCAGAACTGTGAGTGAGCAGAGTTGGAAGCCCAGTCTGGGACTAGGCGGGAATCGGTCTTGCGGAACTATGTGTGAGCAGACCAGTGAGCCTGCAGAACTGTGTGTGAGCAGGCGGTGAGGCGAATCAGGGTATTCGCGTGTAGTGAAGAAGGGATGGATCCACTCTTCTTCAATGGGAACCAGGCAGTCAAAAGCTCTGAAAGAGGGGCACCCCTCAGAGAGGGAGGTGACTGCAGTAGATATCATAGAGAGACAGTGTGGAGGAGGGGCAGTGAGAGATATAAACAGAATATTCAAGAGAGAAGGCATGCTAAAAGATTGTTGTTTAAATCTGGAAAGATGGAGAGAGTTCCAAAGGAACAGTAAAAACAGTAGCGCCATTCTTTGAAGATTAGTGAGAAGGTAGCGAGGCTGGGAAAGCAGTGGTTATGTGGAAAGCAAAGATTGCATAAAGAGAATGATGGAGAAAGGATTTAAAAGTGAATATTTTTATAGAAGGGAATGGAAAGAGTTTATTATCAGGAGTATGAAAAAGAGGAAGTACAAGCTACTGCTTTGATGAGACTGAATCAGCACTGTCATCTCCCCAGGGTCATAGATGTATCAAAAAATGTGTTTTAATGTTGCTTAGTCTATATGTACCTTCTGCTTCAGTGCAAGGACAGAAATTAAACCCCCCACTGGATAGATCATCCACTTTTTATGGGTTCTCTGCAGAAAAGGAGGAGGGACCAACAAGAATCAGATTGTAAAAGGAAAGTATCTTGGCATTATTTGTTAATGTAGAGTTGCAGTAGTCCCTGTTTCAGATATTGTTTTGGCAGATGTCGTCTGATTGAACTGTAAGCTGTAATGCAGTATTTAGATTTCTTTTTACATTTACCCCAGTGTTCAAAAGTAGATGTGTCGGTGTATACTGCGACTTTTGATGAGATAAATGAGTATCCTTGTCTTCTGTCCAGATGTTCTAAGGTTATAGATGTATGTTGTAAATGAGGAATGTATGGAATATTTGCTGTCTGTTTCTTTTGTGAAGGAGAAAATAAGTACTTAAAGTTAAAGTTTTTGATACATGCCGCATGTTGGTAATCATATACAGAATTAAAAACATTTGAATTGGGTCAAAGCAAATCTGCGTGGTAAAAGATGAGCTCATTGTTACATTTGGTATTGTGTGCACACTATTTTTCATTTTTGCAAACTAAAGGTTTTGTGAGTTTTATTTTACAGCTGACTTAATGAACGTCAAGAAAGCCTGTTCTTTTTCCCAAATGTTTAACTTGGTGGGGGTTGGGAACAATCTGTTTTTTAGGAGTGAAGAAAGAAAGAGAGAGAGACCCCGAAATATGCAGCAGAACTGCACAAAAATATCATTTTCATTGTTTCTGTGCTGAAAACTTTTCCATAGAGTCATGCATATATTGTTTTGAGTTTTTATTGGAGCTCCAGTGCATACTGTATTTGTTTGTGAGTGAAATGTGTGATGGGCCCTTGTCTTGTTATATGTTGTATGCTAAGACATCTAGTTCGAACTAATCGAAAAGGAGACGTTACGTTTTGCCAGACGACAGAGGGTGTGGTTACAGTGATGTAGAACTTGAGATTTAAAACAGAAGCATACAGTGCTGGCCAAAAGTATTGGCATCCCTGCAATTCTGTCAAATAATACTCAATTTCTTCCAGAAAATTATTGCAATCACAAATGCTTTGGTAATAATATCTTCATTTATTTTGCTTGCAATGAAAAAAACACAAAAGAGAATGAAAAAAAAGTCAAATCATTGATCATTTTACACAAAACTCCAAAAATGGGCCAGACAAAAGTATTGGCACCCTCAGCCTAATACTTGGTAGCACAACCTTTAGACAAAATAACTGCGAACAACCGCTTCCGGTAACCATCAATGAGTTTCTTACAATGCTCTGCTGGAATTTTAGACCATTCTTCTTTTGCAAATTGCTCCAGGTCCCTGAGATTTGAAGGGTGCCTTCTCCAAACTGCCATTTTGAGATCTCTCCACAGGTGTTCTATGGGATTCAGGTCTGGACTCATTGCTGGCCACTTTAGAAGTCTCCAGTGCTTTCTCTCAAACCATTTTCTAGTGCTTTTTGAAGTGTGTTTTGGGTCATTGTCCTGCTGGAAGACCCATGACCTCTGAGGGAGACCCAGCTTTCTCACACTGGGCCCTACATTATGCTGCAAAATTTGTTGGTAGTCTTCAGACTTCAGTATCCTACCATAGAGTCCCTTTTCATTCAGACGCCGACGGATAGTACGGGTTGACACTGTTGTACCCTCGGACTGCAGGGCAGCTAGAACTTGTTTGGATGTTAGTCGAGGTTCTTTAGCCACCATCTGCACAATCTTTCGTTGAAATCTCTCATCAATTTTTCTTTTCCGTCCACATCTAGGGAGCTTAGCCACAGTGCCATGGGCTTTAAACTTCTTGATGACACTGCGCACGGTAGACACAGGAACATTCAGGTCTTTGGAGATGGACTTGTAGCCTTGAGATTGCTCATGCTTCCTCACAATTTTGCTTCTCAAGTCCTCAGACAGTTCTTTGGTCTTCTTTCTTTTCTCCATGCTCAATGTGGTACACACAAGGACACAGGACAGAGGTTGATTCAACTTTAATCCATTTCAACTGGCTGCAAGTGTGATTTAGTTATTGCCACCACCTGTTATGTGCCACAGGTAAGTAACAGGTGCTGTTAATTACACAAATTAGAGAAGCATCACATGATTTTTCAAAGGGTGCCAATACTTTTGTCCACCCCCTTTTTTATGTTTGGTGTGGAATTATATCCAATTTGGCTTTTTGACAATTCTTTTTGTGGTTTTCCATTGAAGACAAATTAAATGAAGATATTATTACCAAAGCATTTGTGATTGCAATCATTTTCTGGAAGAAATTGAGTATTATCTGACAGAATCGCAGGGGTGCCAATACTTTTGGCCAGCACTGTATATTATACAAAGACAGCCTCTTTTGTTCCTCCTTAAGCACGGATAGCATGATATGTCACTAGGGTAACATAGTAACATAGTTTATAAGGCCGAAAAAAAGACATCTGTCCATCCAGTTTTCCTACAAGTTGATCTAGAGGAAGGGAAAAAACCCCTGTGTGGTAGAAGCCAATTTTCCTCACTTTAGGGGAAAAAATTCCTTCCCGACTCCAATCAGGCAATCAGAATTACTCCCTGGATCAACAACAACCCATATCTAGTAACTATAGCCTATAATATTATTACCCTCCAGAAATACATCCAGGCCCCTCTTAAACTCTTTTAGTGAACTTACCATCACCACCTCCTCAGGCAGAGAGTTCCATAGTCTCACTGCTCTTACCGTAAAGAATCCTCTTCTATTTTTGTGAACAAACCTTCTTTCCTCCAGGCGCAGAGGATGTCCCCTCGTCATGGTCACTGTCCTTGGGATAAAGAGATCATGGGAGAGATCTCTGTACTGACCCCTGATATATTTATACATAGTTATTAGATCTCCCCTCAGTCGTCTTTTTTCTAAAGTGAATAACCCTAATTTTGATAATCTTTCTGGGTACTGTAGTCCACCCATTCCAGCTATGACTTTAGTTGCCCTCCTCTGAACCCTCTCCAGCTCTGCTATGTAAGCCTTGTTCACAGGAGCCCAGAACTGTACACAGTACTCCATTTTGCGGTCTGACTAGTGATTTGTAAAGTGGCAGGACTATGTTCTCATCACGGGCATCTATGCCCCTTTTGATGCAACCCATTATCTTATTGGCCTTGGCAGCAGCTGTCTGACACTGGTTTCTGCAGCTTAGTTTGCTGTTCACTAAAATTCCTAGGTCCTTTTCCATGTCAGAGTTACCCAATGTTTTACCATTTAGTATGTACTGGTGACTTGCATTTTTCCTTCCCATATGCATAACCTTACATTTGTCAGTGTTAAACCTCATCTGCCACTTCTCTGCCCAAGCCTCCAGTCTATCCAGATCCATCTGTAGCAGTGTACTGTCCTCTTCTGTGTTAATTACTTTACACAGTTTAGTGTCATCTGCAAAAATTGATATTTTACTGTGCAAGCCTTCTACAAGATCATTAATAAATATATTGAAGAGAATAGGGCCCAATACTGACCCCTGTGGTACCCCACTAGTTACAGTGACCCAATCTGAGTATGTACCATTAATAACCACCCTCTGTTTTCTATCACTGAGCCATTTACTTACCCACATACAGACATTTTCTCCAAGGTCAAGCATTCTCATTTTATATACTAACCTTTTATGTGGTACAGTGTCAAATGCTTTGGAGAAGTCCAGATATACGACATCCATTGATTCCCCGCGGTCAAGTCTAGAACTTACCTCCAAATAGAAACTGATTAAATTGGTTTGACACGACCGATCCCTCATCAAGCCATGCTGATATGGAGTTATTTGCTTATTTTCATTGAGGTACTCCAAGATAGCATCTCTTAGAAAACCTTCAAACAGTTTACCCACTACAGATGTTAAACTTACCGGCCTATAGTTCCCGGGCTCTGTTTTTGGACCCTTTTTGAATATTGGCACCACATTTGCTATGCGCCAATCCTGTGGAACACTCCCTGTCAGTATAGAGTCCTTAAATATCAAGTATAAGGGTCTGGCAATGACATTACTTAATTCTCTTAGGATACGTGGGTGTATGCCATCCGGTCCTGGCGATTTGTCTATTTTAATCTTTTTAAGACGCCCCAGTACTTCTTCCTGGGTCAGACAGGACACTTTTAAAGGGGAATTCACTTTTATATTCTGCATTTCATCTGACAGTTTATTTTCCTCAGTGAATATAGTGGAGAAAAAAATATTTAAGAGTTTTGCTTTCTCCTCATCGCTCTCTGCTACTCCTCCCTCATTACTCTGTAAGGGGCCGACACCTTCAGATTTATACTTTTTAGTATTTATATAATTGAAGAACATTTTAGGGTTAGTTTTACTCTCTTTAGCAATTAGTTTTACTCTCTTTAGCAATTAGTCTCATTTAGCAATTAGTCTTTCAGTCAGAGAAAAAAAACAAAAACCAAGTTGCATATGCGTGTAAGGTAAAATATTGCCAAGTGAAAACAATAAGATTGGTTTGTTTTAAAAAATGTTATTAATATGGTATTCAGACAAGTGTGTTTATAGAGGTCTGCAAACAAAATACCCAAATACCACTTCCTTCTGTAATATCAGTACAGGAGGTAGAGCTGAAAGCACTCACTGAGGCTGGTAAGTTTGTTGTGGTAAGATAACTAATATTCATAAAGATTTCGGGTATGCCTTTGGTATCTTCCATGATTATAGTCCGATCTGGGGGAGCAGAGGTTTTTGCTGGATCCATGGGAAACCCATGAAGAGTGCCGAGTATGTGTGAGAGTTGTTTTATGCCCTGATGCTGTCCAGTCCAGAGGAAAAAGACAACAGGTTGGTATAACTGCAAACCTCCAGCCATTACCTGAAGCCAACTTAAGGTTTACATGACTCGGCCAACCCAGGGCCAGAAGACCTCTAAAGTAAGAGCAATGAGTGAAGACAAGCTCTGGAGGGTAGGTACAATGGTGCCTTTTCATGTGCACTTTGCCCGTTGATGATAAATTCAGCACATGGGTGGATGTATGTGTCAGGAGAAGATGTGGCGGGAACACCAGGGTCCAGCAGCGCTGCCACCAGCTTTGTCCAAGGTTACATAATGTGTGCCTATAATAATGTTGGAAGAACCTTGAGAGTTCCAGGAAGGCATATGCTTAGGCCATCTTACCTATTTCAGAGACTGCAGATGGACTACATTATGTTTACAAATGTGGGGCAGTATGAATATGTCCTTGTCTATGTTGATCTATTTTTCAGCGGCCTGTAGTAAAAGCAACAGTAAAAGAAGATACTGGCTTAGGTAGTAAGTAGATGAATGCTGGATGTAGAACAAGCCTTTTGACCCCCCCATCATTCTTAAAGTGGTAGCAGCCCTTACAGGTCAGCTCTCACTGTTGAACATAAACGTGTGTGTAATTCCTTTTCAGATCTGGACTCAAATACTAATACCTAGTTTAAAAGGAAAAGTCTGGATCCCAGATTTGATGATCCCTACTGAGTGCTGTGTTAACCATTCCAACATTGGTGAAGCCAAACATATTTACATTGATGATATACTTAATGTTTTTAACATATGATATTTGCAGAATAATGAGAGATTACAGAATTAGCAAATAATCCACACTGTGAGAGGAAAGGTGGTCTGGACTAAATCTTACGCAAACATTGGAGCGTTTTACATGTTGATCGGACTCTAAGACAATACTTATCATCAAATCCGGCCATGACATTCAGACGAGAAAGGAATTTACGTAATATGCTGGTCCGAAGTCATCATCAAGGAAAAAGTTTTACACGTGCTTTTGGTTCCAAAGGTCCTCAATGTGGATGCCGTCCATGTGGCAAGTGTGTTGCATGTGCCAATATAGTACGGGCCGATACATTTCATGATTGGTACGGTAAGAGGGAATTTCGGATCACACATGCAATCACATGTTCAACTGTAGGGGTGGTGTATGTGACAAGTTGCCCATGTGGTCTATTATATGTGGGCTTGACATCACGAGAATTGAAGAAGCGGACGCGTGAACATGTTCTAGGAATTTCTGCAGCAGAGGAAGAACGAGACATGACCAAGTTGAAGACCTTACCTTGTCACTTTAAAATTCATCATGATTGCGACCGTACCCTCCTCACGGTAAGGGGGATTGATCGCATTCTCATAGGTGATAGGGGTGGGGATTGGAAAAAGATCTTGGCCCAGCGTGAAACCAAATGGATTTTTACATTGAATACAGTGGTACCATATGGTCTAAATGAGAATCTTAGCTTCGCTTCTTTCTTGTAAAAGTATTTATTGTGTGTTAATTGGTTATGTATTTGTCCTCCATACACTTAGTTGTATGTGTTTGAGTAGGATATATTTTCAGACAGTATATTTCCTCGTGCTATATTTCTATATATATTCAGACAGCTGCTGCCAAGGCCAATAAGATAATGGGTTGCATCAAAAGAGGCATAGATGCCCGTGATGAGAACATAGTCCTGCCACTTTACAAATCACTAGTCAGACCACATATGGAGTACTGTGTACAGTTCTGGGCTCCTGTGAACAAGGCAGACATAGCAGAGCTGGAGAGGGTTCAGAGGAGGGCAACTAAAGTAATAACTGGAATGGGTGGACTACAGTACCCAGAAAGATTATCAAAATTAGGGTTATTCACTTTAGAAAAAAGACGACTGAGGGGAGATCTAATAACTATGTATAAATATATCAGAGGTCAGTACAGAGATCTCTCCCATCAACTATTTATCCCGAGGACAGTGACCATGACGAGGGGACATCCTCTGCGTCTGGAGGAAAGAAGGTTTGTACATAAACATAGAAGAGGATTCTTTACGGTAAGAGCAGTGAGACTATGGAACTCTCTGCCTGAGGAGGTGGTGATGGTAAGTTCACTAAGAGAGTTCAAGAAGGGCCTGGATGTATTTCTGGAGGGTAATAATATTGCAGGTTATAGTTACTAGAGAGGGGTCGTTGATCCAGGGAGTTATTCTGATGCCTGACTGGAGTCGGGAAGGAATTTTTCCCCCTAAAGTGAGGAAAATTGGCTTCTACCTCACAGGGTTTTTTGCCTTCCCCTGGATCAACTTGTAGGAAAACAGGCCGAACTGGATGGACAGATGTCTTTTTTTGGCCTTACAAACTATGTTACTATGTTACTATGTTACTATATGTGCTTCAACAATATATCTCTTTAAGTTTATGTAGTGTTCACATATTTTTATGTGTTTTTAACCTCTATCCCTATTTATCTATTTTTTGTTTTTCAGTTCAAGCTGTTATGAATGTGGGGTGTGTGATTCCTGGTGCCTGGGAAGATTGGCTGACCTGGTCTTTTTGAACTCCCGTTTGAAGAATTTAAAATCTATCTAAAGAAGAAATACACAACTAATTACATTTTTAAATTTTATTTATTTGGCATCAATTTTAATAGTTACACATAATTATATATTTATTAGCTTGCACTGCACTTTCTGGGCACTTGTTCTCACGTGGCACTTTTGCACTTTCACTATCTTGAGTTTCTGTGTGCTTTTCCATTTCACTCAGGGTATAGGGTATGTATTCATATACTTGTACTCATCTATTTGTCCACATTATATTTTTTCATATAAATTACACATGTTCCCACTGGTCATATTTGTTATTGATATATATTCTTATTTATTAATTTTATGATGCCAGCTGGTTTTTTGTTAGGAAGGACATAAGTCACCTTTATAGCGCATATATTACCTTGATTCCCGGCCAGTTGACACGAATCTTGCGTTCCATTTCGGAACGCGGCCGGGGTCACATGATTGTAAGTTCTCATGTATCGCGAGACTTCAGGCGCGGTATCAGGGACTGATTCACCTTTTGATCATATTGCTGGATTTACTTCTATGTTGTTTATTACAGCTAACAATCATACCTCCTACCTCAATAGGTTTACTACCCTCCCACAGTTTATTTTACTTTAGTTCATTTCTATTATATGGGGATGTGTTTATGCAACTTCCGGTCTGGGGAACAGGAAATTACATCTTTGCGTTCCAGCTTGGAACGCCCGCTAATTTGGATTACCTACCACCATTCATTTTAAATTACACAGCTGTACAACATCTTTAGGGTATAAATAGGGTCAATTTTGTTGGAGCATGACATCCCCTGAGGAAGCCATCTTGGCGAAAAACGTGCGTTGGGGTGACGGTAACACTGGTCGGTACTCTTTCTTTCTTTTACTTATGTATACTATGCTGACCATTTAGCTGGATTTTGAGGCAATGTGTTGTTGTACTCTTGATTGATTTCTCCATATATTGCTCTGTCCATTATTTGCAGCACTAGGCACTTTATGTGTGTGGGGATGACTTACTGTCCATCACATATGTTTGGACTGATGCATGTGTAACACATGTCATTTATTGTTATTTATTGAGATGATGTAAGATTCCGCTCTAGTGCTGTCCGTTCATTTGTGCTTTCTTACCACTGCCATCAATCATGTGACCATGATGTTATTTTAGTATTGTATATTTTACATGTGTTACTAATAAAGATTTGTGATTTTAAGTTGAGCATCTGTGTTAGTGTATCTACTTCAGTCGGAGTTCTCTTGTCATGTTGGTTAAAATGATAGGTTGATGGTTGATGTTATCTTTGTAAACGGATTGAGATAATTGTGGCAATACTAAATTTGTTAATTCAGATTAAATTGGCGGCAAGCTCAGAAAGAAGATATTATCACAACCCAACTGTAATTTCAACCTGTACACTGAATGTGAATCATGGAGAACCTACAAGAAAGGAAAATATATATACACATCAATGCAACCTATGAATACTGAACCGGATGATTCAGCTGAGAACTATGGAAGCCTAGACATGATAACTTTGAACTCTGATGATTATGGGACATTTGCCTCACTTCTAACTGTGCCCCTGAGCTTCTCCAGGGAATAATTTAAGGGAAAGTGCAAGGAGAAATGCTGAGTGTCCAGGGGAGTCTACCATAGATGATCAATGGCTTATTAGTAGAGATGAGCAAACGTGCTCGTAACGAGCACTGTACCGCTCGGCTCCCCTGCGCTCGCATGGGCGCAGGCAGCCACTTCCGTCGGGTGAGGAGGACGGAAGAGGCTGCCTGCGCCCATGCGAGCACAGAGGAGCCGTGCGGTACAGTACTCGTTACGAGCACGTTCGCTCATCTCTACTTATTAGCCCTGATCTGGGAAATCCAGTCAGAATGTAGTCATTGGGAGAATCCTCTGGATACTTAAGCAGGCTGTGTTCAAGAGGAGGAAAACACTTCATTTGTGTCTCCTTCTCCTCCCCAGGGGAGAACAGATATAATCTGCATAGGTGATATAGGGCCTGTCCTGAAGGGTACACCTCAGTTAATGGATGGCCCATAGGCCCTGCTTTAAACTGAATATAGTCAATTAGGGAACTCTCTTTGGACAATTAGCGAATTATAAAGAAAAAAAGGGGATTTCAGTCAGCACATCCCAGCGCGCAGGTGCACGTTGCTATGGCTGATTGCACAAGGAAAGGAAAATACATACAATGCAACGGCATTGGTTAGCAGTGTGCCGTTGCATTGTATGTATTTTCCAATTAGCAAATTATGTTCAAAAGGAGAAAAATGTGAAAGAAATTAAGTAGTTGATGAACAAAATTGTGCCAAGTTGTATGTAATTATCAAATAGTCTCCATCTTCTTATTAATCTCCATTAGATGCCACTTTATGCTTAAAATAAATCACCATCACTTGATTTTTTTTTATGGGAAGTTAGCTGGGTGCAGCGAAATGAGGGACTTGGAGGAATTTGATATATTTGGGCATGGAATTTTCCAGATAGATGAGTAATGCATGTGTGTCTACGTGTCATTTATCATACCATTGTGTTTTCTAATTTGTTGTTTTAATGTATACTTGTGATTGGATACATTAAAATTGATGGCTAGAGGGGGGTGGCTACATCGACCATGTACATCTAATAAAATTGGCTCTGTAGGCGTGGCTGCTTTAGAGAATCGTTGTGACCAGCAAAGTTGTCTGGTGTTCTAATTCTTAGGCCGGCCGCATCCCCTGGCACCTGGGGACAACTTATTAACATAATTTAAATCCCACAGACAAGAGAGTGCAGTCTCCATGGGACTTGCCCTAAATTGCGACAGATGACATCATCCATTTTGACACTGCCTGCAACCAATCGAGGGCCACGGTGGTGACTTCTCCCCTTGCGTCAAGTGAATAAATGTGACCGTTGATACTGTACTTCAGAATTTGGGGCCCAGCTTTTAATTTCACCCAGGGCCACATTTTGGCTAAAACCGGCCCTGCCTGTAGGTGTCTCGAACAAGTGGGACAGCTGCCAGCAATTCAATTGCTGGGATCAACTGTATCTTTTCTTCTCAGTTTAATATCTCCTATGTCCCCTATCTGGAGACTATACAGTCATGGCCAAAAGTTTTGAGAATGACACAAATATTAGATTTTCACATGATCTGCTGCCCTCTGGTTTTTATGTGTGTTTGTCAGATGTTTTCATCACATACAGAAATATAATTGCAATCATATTATGTGTGACAAAAGCTTATATTGACAGAATGAGTTAATGCAGCAAGTCAATATTTGCAGTGTTGACCCTTCTTCTTCAGGACCTCTGTAATTCGCCCTGGCATGCTCTCAATCAACTTCTGGACCAAATCCTGACTGATAGTAGTCCATTCTTGCACAATCAATGCTTGCATTTTGTCAGAATTTGTAGGTTTTTGTTTGTCCAGCCGTCTCTTGATGATTGACCACAAGTTCTCAATGGGATTAAGATCTGGGGAGTTTCCAGGCCATGGACCCAAAATCTCTATGTTTTGTTCCCTGAGCCATTTAGTTATCACCTTTGCTTTATGGCAAGGTGCTCCATCATGCTGGAAAAGGCATTGTTGATCGCCAAACTGCTCTTGGACGGTTGGGAGAAGTTGCTCTCGGAGGACATTCTGGTACCATTCTTTATTCATGGCTGTGTTTTTAGGCAAGACTGTGAGAGAGCCGATTCCCTTAGCTGAGAAGCAAACCCACACATAAATGGTTTCAGGATGCTTTACAGTTGGCATGAGACAAGACTGGTGGTAGCGCTCACCTCGTCTTCTCCGAATAAGTTGTTTTCCAGATGTCCCAAACAATCGAAAAGGGGATTCATCAGAGAAAATGACTTTACCCCAGTCCTCAGCAGTCCACTCCCTGTACCTTTTGCAGAATATCAGTCTGTCCCTGATGTTTTTTCTGGAGAGAAGTGGCTTCTTTGCTGCCCTCCTTAAGACCAGGCCTTGCTCCAAGAGTCTCCGCCTCACAGTGCGTGCAGATGCACTCACACCTGCCTGCTGCCATTCCTGAGTAAGCTCTGCACTGCTGGTAGCCCGATCCCGCAGCTGAAACACTTTTAAGAGACGGTCCTGGCGCTTGCTGGTCTTTCTTGGGCGCCCTGGAGCCTTTTTGGCAACAATGGAACCTCTCTCCTTGAAGTTCTTGATGATGCGATAGATTGTTGACTGAGGTGCAATCTTTCTAGCTGTGATACTCTTCCCTGTTAGGCCATTTTTGTGCAGTGCAATGATGACTGCACATGTTTCTTTAGAGATAACCATGGTTAACAGAAGAGAAACAATGATGCCAAGCACCAGCCTCCTTTTAAAGTGTCCAGTGGTGTCATTCTTACTTAATCATGACAGATTGATCTCCAGCCCTGTCCTCATCAACCCCCACACCTGTGTTAATGGAGCAATCACTGAAACAGTGTTAGCTGGTCCTTTTAAGGCAGGGCTTCTATGATGTTGAAATGTGTTTTGGGGGATAAAGTTCATTTTCTAGGCAAATATTGACTTTGCAAGTAATTGCTGTTAAGCTGATCAGTCTTTATAACATTCTGGAGTATATGCAAATTGCCATTATAAAAACTGAAGCAGTAGACTTTGTAAAAATTAATATTTGTATCATTCTCAAAACTTTTGGCCATGACTGTATATCTAATGGACTTTATGAATAGGGAGAGTGAAAAAGAACTTGCTCTGTCCACACATTGACCAACTCTACCGCGTATCTCAGTGTGTGTGACTGCAAATCGCATTGCAGGCAAGGCCATGTCTTGCTTCTTTCTCCTGCCCCTCTGGAGGGGACTAGGCTGGGACAAGTGGGACAGCTGCAGACAAGGCAATTGCTAATATCACCCGTAGTATCTGTTCGTTTCAGTTTAAAATCTCATATGTCCCCTATCTGGGGACCATATATTAAAAGAATTTCCTCACCTACTACAGTTAGGCCCCTTTCACATGAGCGAGTTTTCCGCACGGGTGCAATGTGTGACGTGAACGCATAGCACCCACACTGAATCCTGACCCATTCATTTCAATGGGTCTATGTACATGAGCGTTTTTTTTTTCACGCATCAGTTCTGCGCTGCGTTAAAAATGCAGCATGTTCTATATTCTGCGTTTTTCACGCAGCCCTGGTCCCATAGAAGTGAATGGGGCTTCAGTGAAAAACGCATTGCATCCTGAAGCAAGTACGGATGCAATGCGTTTTTCACTGATGGTTGCTAGGAGATGTTTGTAAACCTTCAGTTTTTTATCACGCGCATGAAAAACGCATCAAAACGCATTGCACCCGCGCGGAAAAAACTGAACGCAATCGCAGACAAAACTGACTGAACTTGCTTGCAAAATGGTGCGAGTTTTCCTGAATGCACCCTGAACGCATCCTGACCTAATCCATCACGCTCATGTGAAAGGGGCCTTAGGCAGATGAAAACAGGGTGTTCACCGCCATTTTTCTAAGATCAACAGCAGTGTGTGTTCATCTCAGTTTAATGCCTCCTAAGTTCCCTATCTGGGGACCATATATTAAAAGAATTTCTTCTCATACAACAGACTAAAGTGCCAAAGTGAATTTCTTAATTTTAAAAAATTTCCGGCCGGTATATATCTAAATTATTTTCCTTTTTTTTCTCAATGTATTTATTTGTTTTACCTTTGTTTTTTTGGTTACTATAGGCCCCAAAACATTGGGAAATGGAAAAGAGAACGCACAAAGTGCAGCGGAGTAACAATGGCTGGGTGCGGCCGGTATACGTCTCTACTCTGGCCAAGGGACCGACAAGTCCTGTGGGATCCAGGCCTGGTTCATTTTAATAAACATGAGCTTGTCCAGGTTAGATGTGGGCAGGCAGATGCGCTTGTCTGTGATCACCCCAGCCTGCCGTGCTAAACACATGTTTGGACAATACACTGGGCACAGGTCAGGTCTGCACCTCCAAGGCGTAAAGGGCAAGCTCAGGCTATGTGCCCAATTTGGAGGCCCAGAAGATGAATGGGGCAGACCCATAAGTCAGTACGTGCAGGAGTGTGCACACTTAATGTTTGACCTTGTTGATGAAATGCTGCCTCCTGCTAAGACAATCCGTATCAGCTGGTGGTGCTGGATGTTGTACCGCCTCAACTTGTTCTGGCCTCACCATTCTTAGAGCGGTATTCATAGAAACATAGTTTATAAGGCCAAAAAAGACATCTGTCCATCCACTTCGGCCTGTTATTCTGTAAGTTGATCCAGAGGAAGGCAAAAAAAAAAAAAAACATGTAAGGCAGAAGCAAATTTTCCCCACTTTAGGGGAAAAAATTCTTCCCGACTCCAATCAGGCAATCAGAATAACTCCCTGGATCAACGACCCATCTCCAGTATTATAACCTGTAATATTATTACACTCCAGAAATACATACAGACCCATCTTGAACTCTTTTAGTGAACTTACCATCACCACCTCCTCAGGCAGAGAGTTCCATAGTCTCACTGCTCTTACTATAAAGAATCCTCTTCTATGTTTGTGCACAAACCTTCTTTCCTCCAGAAGCAGATGATGTCCCCTCGTCACAGTCACAGTCGTGGGGATAAATAGATCATGGGAGAGATCTCTGTACTGACCCCTGATATATTTATACATAGTTATTAGATCTCCCCTCAGTCGTCTTTTTTCTAAAGTGAATAACCCTAATTTTGATAATCTTTCTGGGTACTGTAATCCACCCATTCCAGTTATTACTTTAGTTGCCCTCCTTTGAACCCTCTCAAGCTCTGCTATGTCTGCCTTGTTCACAGGAGCCCAGAACTGTACACAATACTCCATGTGAGGTCTGACTAGTGATTTGTAAATTGGCAGAACTATGTTCTCATCACAAGCATCTATGCCTCTCATCACAGGCATCTATGGCTATGACATTACTTAATTCTCTTAGGATACGGAGGTGTATGTCATCCAATCCTGGTGATTTGTCTATTTTAATCTTTTTAAGACGCCGCTGTACGTCTTCCTGGGTCATACAGGGCACTTTTAATGGGTAATTTACTTTTACAGAAACACCCCATTTGTGATCATAAACTGCTGCACGGGCACACGGCAAGGTGCAGAAGTAAAGGAACACCATAGGGTTTTTGGAGGGGAGATTTCACCGGGATAATTTTGAGTTGCCATGTCACATTTGAAGACCCCCTGATGCACCGCTAGAGTAGAAACAAATAAAAAAAAAATAGCTGTTTTTGTAGGTTCATCATTACAGGATGCAATGTGGGCAATCAAAGTTTGGACCATGCTGCTAATTAGTCTTCACTTTGCTTCCTTTTTGGGACCATTTTTATACACTAACTAGTGCTTTTGTGTTTTTCATTATATTTTTTTATTTGGTGATCTTGTATATTCATGGTTGTGAATTAATTTATGTTCATTGATGCCATAATCAAGCACATAATTATTTTATTTATGAATTCCTGTTTTCATGTCCTTATTATCCTATTGTTTTTATTGATGTTAGTATCATGCACGTAATCACTCTTCATGATTTTTTTTAATATTTACTATATAACATGATTTTTTTTTTTATTAGGGATGAGCAAATTTCATATTATAAAGTTCTTTTTCGGGTTGCGGTATAAGCTGAATTGTAACGAAGAAAAAAGTTCAGCTCCTTAAATAGCAACTTCTTTATTTCCAGCTGTAAAATCCACCAGGAATACAGTATATGTCTACACATTTTGGACCCCACAATTTTGGTCCTTATTCATGACAAGTTACATTTCAAATGACCTTCCCTATATACCTGTGAACAATCCATCACACTCCTAATTGGAGTCACATGTTACACAGGAAAGGCAACATGCAAAACATGGACTTAAAAAACCAATGATCAAAGAATTTTATTATTTTTTTTAAAAGCAGCTGTGGTATGGGGGCTACATCGACGACCTGCTCTTTGTATGGTCGGGTGATGTTGCGCTCATAACTTCGTTTGACATGTTTTTGAACCAATGTGTACCTTCACTCAAATTTAGTTTACAGTACAATAATCACACTGTTTGCTTTTTGTATCTGTGTTTGACTGTGGACTTTACCAATTCCGCTGTATATACTATCACCCTCAGGTAGGAAACAGCTGGCAATACAACTTTGCTGGCAACTTCTCATCATCCATCTCATGTAATTAGAAATATTCCTTGGGGTGAAATGTTTAGAGCGAGGCAAAACTGTTAAAATTATGCTTTGTTCCTGTAGGAGGCTGACAGAATCAGCCATAGATTGCAATGCAGGTCATATTCATCACAGTCTACGCAAGCTGCGGGCGCTATCCCTAAATAGAGCAAATTTGGTGTTTCCAAAGAAAAATGTAACTAAGAAAAAAAAAAAAAAAAATCTAATGTGAAAAAAGAACAAGTCACATTTACAACAAGGTATAGTGAAGAATATCATGAGATATGTAAAATTGTGAAAAAACATATACTAGTTCTAAATTTTGATAGAGATTGGAATGCAGTGATTTCAGGTGGTGTACAATGTGCAGCACGGAAGGCTCCAATTTTAGGGCAGATGGAGAGAAAAGAAAAAAAAAAGTTTTTTTTTTTAATTTTTTCTTTGATCGTTGGTTTTTTAAGTCCATGTTTTGCATGTTGCCTTCCATGTGTAACATGTGACTCCAATTAGGAGTGTGATGGGTTGTTCACAGGTATATAGGGAAGGTCATTTGAAATGTAACTTGTCATGAATACGGACCAAAATTGTGGGGTCCGAAACGCGTAGACAAATACTGTACTCCGGATGGATTTTACCGCTTGAAAAAAGATAAAAATGTTGCTATTTAACCCCTTCCCGACCAGTGGCGTACATGTACGGCGCTGCGGGAAGTAACTTTCCGACCAGCACCGTAGTACTACGGCGCGCTGATCGGGCGGGGCAGGAGCTGCGCCCGCCCGATCAGCTGCGGGGGGGGGCAGCTGTTCCCAGTAGCCGGACCCCTGCTGCGTAAGCCCACATCGGTGAAAACACCGATGCGAGCGTATTAATCCTTCATGTGCCGCGGTCGGTCGGAAGGGGTGTCCATCGGGTCCCCGTGCTGCTGTGATGGGGACCCGATGGCTGCTATCTACGGAAGCCTGTGAGATCCAGCCCCCTGGATCTCACAGGCAGTAAGCTGGAAGTGTATTACTGTGTGTAATACACTTCCAGCCTATGCATTACAATACAGAAGTATTGTAATGCATTGTAAAGGGGATAAGACCCCAAAAGTTAAAAAAGTGTAAAAAAAGAAAGTGAAAAAAAAGTGAAAAAATAAAGTCTTACAAAAAAAGTTCCAATTTCCAAAAAAGCGTCTTTTTCACAAAATAATATAAAAAAAAAATTGTAAAAAATAGTGAAAAAATAAAAATAGACATATTAGGTATCGCAGCGTCCGTATCGACCAGCTCTATAAAAATATCACATGATCCACCCCGCCAGGTGAACGCAGTTAAAAAAAAAAAAAAAAACTGCCAAAACAGCCTTTTTTTGGTCACCTTCCCTTGCAAAAAGTGTAATAGCAGACGATCAAAAAGGCGTATTTACCCCAAAATGGTACCAATCAAACCATCATCTCGTCCCGCAGAAATATAGACCCTACCTGAGACAAATCGCCCAAAAAATAAAAAAAATATGGCTCTCAGAAAATAGCAACACAAAAAAAAAAGATTTTATTCTGTTCAAAAATGCATCTAATGTGTAAAACTTTCCAAAAATAAAAATGTTTGACATATTGGGTATCGCCGCGTCCGTAACAACCTGCTCTATAAAAATATTACATGAGATGGCCCCCCAGGTGAATGCTGTAAAAAAATTTTTTAAAAACTTCCATAACGGCCATTTTTTTTTACCTTGCCTCACAAAAAGTGTAATAGCAGGCGATCAAAAAGTCTTATGTACCCCAAAATGGTACCAATGAAAACGTCACCTCATCCCGCAAAAAATGAGCCCCCACATAACTCAAAAAAATAAAAATCAATGGCTCCCGCAAACCAATCCATCAAAATCTGTGCTGCAAAATCCATATGGCGCTCCTTCTGTTCCGAGTCCTGCCATGTGCCCCCACAGCAGTTTACCACCACTTATGGGGTGTTGCCATATTCAGGAGAAAATGGGTAACAAATTATGGGGTGCTTTTCTCCTGTCACCCCTTATGAAAATGAAAAATTTGGGGCTAAAGCAACATTTTATTGGAAGAAATGAAACTTTTCATTTTCACAGCCAAGTGTTTCCAAATTCCATAAAACTCTTAGGGGGTCAAAGTGGCCAGTACCCCCCTTAATATATTCTTTGAAGAGTGTAGTTTCCAAAATGGGGTCACTTTTTTTGAGGGTTTCCACTGTAGGGGTACGTCAGGGTCTCTCAATTACAAAGTGGTGCCTAAAAACCATTCTAGCAAAATCTGCCTCCAAAATCCGTATGGTGCTCCTTTCCTTCTGACCACTGCCACAAACCCATAGAGACGTTTACTACCACATATGGGGTATTTCTGTAAACTGCAGAAACAGAGTAATGTATATTGAGGTTTAGTTTGCTGTTAACCCTTGCTGTTTTGCAAGAAAAAAATTAACATGAATAATCTACCAAAAAAGTGAAATTTTGAAATTTCACCTCCATTTTCCATTAATGGAAATGGTTTTGGAAATTTTGTTGAAAATTTGAAAAATGGCTTCTAAACTTCTAACATCCCAAAAAAGTAAAATGACATTTATAAAATGATGCCAACATAAAGACGACATATGGGGAATGTAAAATAATTATTTTTGGAGGTATTACCATATATTTTGAAAGTAGAGAAATTGAAATTTGGAAATTTTTCAAAATTTTTGGTAAATTTGGTATTTTTTTTATAAATAAAAATGAATTATTTTGCCACAAATTTACTACTGTCGTGAAGCACAATATGTGACAAGAAAATCTCAGAATGGCTTGGATAAGTAAAAGCGTTCCAAAGTTATTACGACATAAAGTGACACGTCAGATTTGCAAAAAATGGCCTGGTCTGGAAGGTGAAAACCGGCCTGGGGTTGAAGGAGCTGAACTTTTTTTCTTTGTTTCCATTGGATATATTGCAGCCGAATCCAGGCTGTGTTCATGCTCCAGAGGACTTAAGTGCAGGTGAGTGCTGCAAGTGGACATTGTTTTGTATTATAAGCTGAATTGTGTTATGGATTCCATTACCACGGACCATAACACAATTCCATGAGGCATTCCGTCATAATAGAAGTCTATGGCCTACAAAACGGATCCGTCCGGTTTCCGTTATGCTAGAGTCCTCTCCTGCATAACGGAAACCAGAACATTTCATTTCCCACTGAATCAGTGTGTTCCACAGCAGCACCACAGGAACACGGCCATGTCCTATTAACCCCTGCATATTTGTGTTGGGTCTGTTTCCCCACACCAGGTGCTTATATGCCTTCTCCATGGACATCCTTCTTACCTCCAACAGAAGCCTCCTTCCTATCATATGTGTAAAGTGAAGAGTTGCCATGCAGTGTTAGATCTGCTTGGCCAGGGTGAGAGTAGCTACACATCTGATCACTTGCCCAAGTGCATCAACATAGTAACATAGTTTATAAGGCCGAAAAAAGACATCTGTCCATCCAGTTCGGCCTGTTATCCTGCAAGTTGATCCAGAGGAAAGCAAAAAAAAAACCCTGTGAGGTAGAAGCAAATTTTCCCCACTTTAGGGGGAAAAAAATTCCTTCCCAACACCAACAAGGCAATCAGAATAACTCCCTGGATCAACGACCCATCTCCAGTAATTATAGCCTGTAATACTGTTACCCTCCAGAAATACATCCAGGCCCATTTTGAACTCTTTTAGTGAACTTACCATCACCACCTCCTCAGGCAGAGAGTTCCATAGTCTCACTGCTCTTACTGTAAAGAATCGTCTTCTATGTTTGTGTACAAACCTTCTTTCCTCCAGATGCAGATGATGTCCCCTCGTCACAGTCACAGTCCTGGGGATAAATAGATCATGGGAGAGATCTCTGTACTGACCCCCGATATCTTTATACATAGTTATTAGATCTCCCCTCAGTTGTTTTGTTTCTCAAGTGAATAACCCTAATTTGGTAATCTTCCTGGGTACTGTAGTCGACCCATTCCAGTTAGTTGCTCTCCGCCGAACCCTCTCCAGCTCTGCTATGTCTGTCTTGTTCACAGGAGCCCAGAACTGTACACAGTACTCCATGAGGTCGGACTAGTGATTTGTAAAGTGGCAGGATTATGTTCTCATCACGGGCATCTATGCCTCTTTTGATGCAACCCATTATCTTATACGACATCCATTGATTCGCTGCGGTCAAGTCTAGAACTTACCTTCTCATAGAAACCGATTAAATTGGTTTGACATGACCGATCCCTTATGAAGCCATGCTGATATGGAGTTACTTGCTTATTTTTATTGAGGTACTCCAAGATAGCATCTCTTAGAAAACCCTCAAACAGTTTACCCACGACAGATGTTAAACTTACCGGCCTATAGTTTCCAGGCTCTGTTTTTGGACCCTTTTTGAATATTGGCACCACATTTGCTATGCGCAAATCCTGTCGAACATTCCCTGTCAGTATAGAGTCCTTATCAAATATCAGAAATAAGGGTCTGTCGATGACATTACTTAATTCTCTTAGGATATGGGGGTGTAGGCCATCCGGTCCTGGCGATTTGTCTATTTTAATCTTTTTAAGACGCCGCTGTACATCTTCCTGGGTCAGACAGGCCACTTTTAATGGGGAATTTACTTTTATATTCTGCATTTCATCTGACAGTTTATTTTCCTCAGTGAATACAGTGGAGAAAAAAAATATTTAGCAGCTTTGCCTTCTCCTTATCGTTCTCTGTAATCGTTCTTCCCCCTTATTGCTCTGTAAGGGGCCGACACCTTCAAGTTCATACTTTTTACTATTTATATAATTGAAGAACATTTTAGGGTTAGTTTTACTCTCTTTGGCGATTAATCTCTCGGTCTCTAGTTTGGCTGTTTTTATTTGCCTTTTACATATTCTATTTTTTTTTTCCTTTTTTCAATGCTTCCTCGCCACCCTCCTGTTTTAGTGATTTAAATGCTTTCTTTTTGTCATTTATTGCTTTCTTTACAGTTCTATTTATCCACATTGTTTTTTTCTTGTTTCTTAACCTTTTATTCCCATAAGGTATGTACCTCTCATAATTAGATATTAGGATGCTTTTAAAAATATCCCATTTTGTGGCTGTATTTTTATTTTTGAGGACTTTTTCCCAGTTAGTTAGGCCTATGGCCTCTCTTAGTTGGCTAAATTTTGATTTTTTTAAGTTTGGTATTTTTGTTCCTCCCTGAAGAAACACTCTTTTGAATGACAATTTGAAGGTTATTATTTTATGGTCACTATTTCCCTGGTGTCCCCCTGGGGGTGGGGGCGGGATAAGGCTGGAGAGAACAGGGTTCTCAGGCAGGCTGACCAGCTTACGTAATAACAGATTTATTATTCACATGGAGCAATCTAATGATTACTGGATAACCATGCTTTTAGACCCTTGCAATCGAAGCAAAATAGGGGAATGTTTTCCTCCTGCCGGAATAGAGGCCAAATTACTCTATTACCAAGAAACACTGTATGCAGCTCACAGCAGCTTTCGGCACCCATGCGTCTGAGACTCCTCGCAGGGTCATCCACCATCTCCAGTATCATAAACAGCAGAAGCTGCGGCAGCCAGTTCAGTGTTAACACGACGGAGCAATTTAGTCAATGGCCACACCAGGCTGAGGCAAAACAGCAGAGCCCTACTGGGTCACCATCCAGGTTTAGTCCTACCCAGACTTTGGCCTTTCTCTGGCGCATACCATGTCCCCTGACCATATAGACTTCTAGGCAGACATACTACACACTAACCACATCCGTATTTTACAGATCTGCGGACTGCAAAACAGATAAGGTTGTGTGATTGAGGCTTAAAAGATTTTTTTCCAGGTGTGTTCAGAAAAAGCCACTCTTTCTTCTGACAATTAACATTTCTGCTTGTATAAATACAGGAAGGCATTCTGACCCAGTTAACACATTATTTTTGGACAATTGTGCAGAACAAGCCACAACAACAGCTTGACATGGTGGAAAATCCGCCAGAAAACATACAGGTGTGGATTTTAACAAAAGGTGCAGAATATAGCCCCCACTGAAATGAATAGACATTCTGCTCTAGAAAAGCCACAACACAATTATTCATACAGCAGAATATTATTTCGCAGCTGAACACAAGGTTTGATGCTTTTGAAGGAAACACAGAGAGAGAGTTTAAATTGCCCCTCCCACGCACTCCCTCCAGTGTTTACCGAATTATCCAGGGTATTTTTTTTGGGGGGGTATTTGTTCCATACCCTCTTATAGAGTTGTTGTTTTGTTTTTTTTAGTATTTACTTCATACTCAAAGTCTTTTATATATTATATAAGGTTGGTAGCTGAACAAAGGTCCAAACTGTAATGTCTAACAAAAGTGCATACGTTAGACCAGGTGGCTGCTCTACAGATTTGAACCACAGAAGCATCCGCCTTCTCTGCCCAGGAAGATGCTATGCCCGAGTAGAATGTGCCTTAATTTTTACTGGATCTAAGCCATCTAGCTAGGAAACCTTTGAGAGATTTTTGTCTTTGTTTTTGCCCGAGTATTGAATAAGGAGGTTGTCATCTTTCCTAATCCTTCCTAAATGACTTTGTCACCCCTAGGTACTGTAGAATGGCTCTCCGAACATCAAGCGAGTGAAACTTTTCTTCTTTAGGGTTTTTAGGACCAGAACAAAAGGATGGCAGGATTATTTCTTGATTCCTGTGGAAATATGTGACTACCTTAGGAAGGAAGCTAGGATCTAGGCTAAGGGTAATTCTGTCATCCGAAATCACAAGATAAGGTTATCTAGGGCAGTGATTTTCAACCAGTGTGCCTCCAGCTGTTGCAAAACTACAACTCCCACCATGCCCTTCTGTAGGCTGATAGCTATAGGCTGCCTGGGCATGATGGGAGTTGTAGTTTTGCAACAGCTGGAGGCACACTGGTTGAAAATCACTGATCTAGGGATAGGGCCTGAATCTCCCCTAAACGTCTTGCAGATGTTATCGCAATGAGGAAGGCGGTCTTTTGAAATAGGTGTTTTAGAGGAGTCTAAGGGCTCAAGGGGGGACCTGTTAAGCCATTTAACACTGTATTTAGATCCCATTGAGGAACGCGGGAAGTAAGAGATGGTCTAAGTCTAGAAGCTGCCGACATAAACCTTCTAATCCAGGGCTAGTCCGCTAGAGGAGTATAATAGAATGAACTGAGTGCTGAGATCTGAATTCTCAGAGTGCTAGCTTTTTGGCCCAGGTCTAGGCCATTCTGAAGAAAGTCTAAGATTTTCAGAATTTTTGGACAAGATGTGTCTGGTGAAGCTTCCCCCATCCAGTTGCAGAATTTCTTACAGATTTTTAGGTAGTGACCTTTTTACTACATTTCAGAATGCTAATGACTTTTTCTGACAGACCTTGACATCTTAAAGTGTCACCCTCAGGATCCAAGCTGTCAGTTTGAAGATTCCTGGATTGAGGGGACAGACTGGACCTTGGAGAAGTATGTTTTTCTGAAAGGGAAGGATCCAATGTTCCAGTATTGACAACTGCTTTAATGCCAGAAACCAGCTCCTCTAGGGCCAGTATGGGTTCTGAGGATTAGGGTCACTGGGTCTCGAGAAATTTTCTGGATCACCCGAGATATCAATGGAACCGGAGGGAAGGCGTAGGCCAAATCCCAGGTCCACTTTATTGGAAAATCGTCTACTGCCAGAGGATTTTCCTTTGAATTTAAGGAAAAAAAGACTTACACTTGCAAGTTTATTTTTGAGGAAAAAAGGTCTATAGACGGAAGACCCCATTTTTTCGATATTTCTTTGAAGATGAGAGGATTCAAGGCCCATTCTACTGGGTCTAATGTTTTCCTGCTTAGTAAGTCTATTTCCAAGTTCTGGGAGCCTTTTACATGTACTGCTGTGAGAGATAATGTGTTCCTCTCTGCCCGAAGTTAATTCTTTTGTGCTAAATCTCCTAGGATCTGTGATCTTGTACCCCCCGGGGCTTCAGGTATGCAACTGTTGTCACGTTGTCCAAGAAGATTTTGATGTTACTATCTTTCAGATACTGCCATTAGTTCTCTGAAGTTTGAAGAGCGTTTGCTTATGATTTTTGAGAACTTACTTTCGCGCCCCATCCAAAAAGTTAGGAGTCCTAGTATACTCATTGCTTCTCAGATCGAGCAATATTTACTTTTTTGGAATTTTGTTACCTTGTCTTGAAATGATACCATCTTGTCCTGAGGAAGGAAGGAAGGAACTCTCGCATTCTGAATCTAGGAGAATCCCCAAAAATAGTCTCTTTGGAGAAGGCTAGAGAAAAGACTTTTTCCAATTTACTATCCAACCCAGATCTTGAGAACCCCGCAAGAATTCTCGTGTCTCTTATGATTTCTTTTGTTCTTCCCATCAGCAAGAAAACGTCTAAAAATGGAATGTTGATCATCTTTCTTTCTCGGAAGAAAGCTACCATCTCCACGATTATTTTTGTGAACACCCTTGGGGTGGACGAGATGCCAAAGGGGAGACATGTGAACTGGAAGTGACGTAGAGTACCTGATGATAATATACCTCTTTTAGGTCAATTGATGTCATAAAGGCTCCTTTCTCTATTAGAGGAATTATGGAAAGAAATGATTCCATCTTGAAGCGTCTGTACTGAATTGATTTGTTCAAATGTTTCAGATTTATGATCATGCGGAAAGAGCAGTTGGGTTTTTTTTTTTTTTTTTTTTACTAAAAATAGTCTTGAAAAGTAGCCCCTGCCGTACTCTGATTCTGGGACTTGTATTAAGATGTCTGTGTCTAGTAATTTTTGGATTTCTTCCCACAGTTTTTACGTGACCCTGGGTCGTAATCTTGGGGGTTTTGAGGAAATTCTATCTTGTAACCCTGGGAAATGGTATTTAAAACCCACGGGTTTGAGGTTACTTCCTGCCAATGAGGAAGAAAATTTTTCAGTCGACCCCCCACTCTGGTGTCATTGTTTTTCAGATGGTTTATTCTGGGGATTAAGAGGAATTCCCTGTACCTACCGCCTTTTGGATAGCTCCAACAGGCGATTTTCCTTTTCATCTATATGGCCTATATTGGGTATTTCGCGAATGAAAAAAAAAAAATAAATAAAAAAATAAAAACGCTTTTTGGTGTCACTTTTCTCCGGAAAACCCTTCTTTTTATCGACGGCTTTTTCTAGAATTTTGTCCAGGACAGGTGCAAAGACATATCTGAATATGCTATTGAGCACAGTTTAGATTTTAAAATTTTATCACCCGACCAGGGATTTACCCATAAGGCGCATCTGGTGGAATTAGAAAGTGCCCCATCTCGGGCGGCGAATCTAATGGATTCTGCCAAGGCATCCGCTAGAAAAGTCGTTGCTGATTTCAAGAGAGGAAAAGAGTTAAGAATTTCCTCTCTTGAGGTTTTGTTTTTTTAAGTGGTCCTCCAACTCGTTGAGCCATAAAAACACAGACCTAGCTACAGAGGTTGCCGCAAAGTTTGTTTTTATATAGAGTAGGTAGAGGTTTCCCAGGCTTTTTTCAATATTCAAATTCGAAGGAAGAGAGGTTTTCTTAATTACTTTTGCCACCTGGACATCTATATTAGGTGTGCCGTCAAAAATCTTACATTCTGACGGATCAAAGAGTAGACTGTTCATTAATTCTCTAGGGATCCCTATTCTCTTTTCTGGTTCTAACCACTCATCCAAAATCATATCCTGTACACTCTCGTGTATGGGAAAAAACATGGATTTTTTAGATCTTAACCCTCCGAACACCTCATCCTGTATAGAGCGTGGCTTGGGAATATCCTCAATTTCCATCGTAGCTCTAACAGCTTTTAATAAACCATCCATATCAACTGATGAGAAGTAGTATTTTCTTTCCTCATCTACAATTTCCCCATCTGAATATAAATCTTCCTCTCCCAAGCGTCTGGAAGATGACGCATCCTTGTCCAGCTCATCAGGATCTGAGAGAAGGCACACAGAGTCTGGGATTTTTAGGAGGTGTTGCAGAGTGACTGGATGCTCCCAAGGAAGCCAGTGATGACTTTATCTCTTCCTGAATTATAGATTTCATTTCAGATAGAATAGAGGGTTGCTCTTCCTTTAACATCTCAGATATGCAGGACTTGCACAATTTCTTTCTGTAACTTTCAGGGAGTCTGTTGTTACAGACTGCGCACTTCAGAGATTTAGTTTTCACCTTAGTCTCTTTAGCACCCTAATGATAAAAAAAAAAGAGCAGCCCCGTATCAGAAAAAAAAGAGTGGTTAAAAATAAAATCATATCTTCATCTCCACCAGCAGGCCTCTCTCTCTGTATTGCCCCACGTAGGGACAGGAAAAACACTGGAGGGAGTGGGTGGGAGGGGCAATTTAAACTCTCTCTCTGTGTTTCCTGTCCCTACATAGGTCAATCTCCTTGTGCCCGTCATATTGGATGGAAAAAAAAAATATTCACCAGGTATATCAGCCATAATAATAACAATAATAATTATTATTATAATTTTAATATTAGTGACACTGACCTAAACAGAGGGGAAAAGGAACACAAAATGGAGGAGACAAAGTCTAATTAATCCAATATGTTTAATAGTTAAGGATTTTACAAATGCAATATATAGTTCATTATTGATTGATGACTAATTATGATGCTTCTGCTGAAATCGTAACCCACAATATCCACAAGTTCCTGTTTTGGTTTCCTTGTCCTGTTTGGAAAAAGAGCCAATAATTAAACAAGTCAACGTAATCTACAGTAGTAATTGTTACAAAGTCGATAGCCAACAGTTATATCTGTTGAATGTGCTGCTGGTTTATAAAGCAAAACTCAATATTGTACACTTAAAGGGGACCTGTCACCATAAAATGCAACACAATCTGACAGCACCATGTTATAGAGCAGTAGAAGCTGAGCAGATTGATTTATATTTTTGTGGGAAAATGTTCCGTAAAACCTGTATTTTATACATTTATATCTTTGCTTTTTTGCAGCCCTGTGAAGATTTATCGGTACAGGAGGGAGGGGTTATCAGTGACTGATAGCAGTGTGTATAAGTGTCCATACGGAGATAGTGGTCAGTCACTGATAACCCCTCTGTCCACAGAAGGTAGAAAAAGCAGGGATAAAAATGTATAAATTATAGGTTTTACTGAATCTTTTCCCACAAAACTATATCAACCAGATCAGCTTTTTCTGCTCTATAGGGATTTCAGATTGCATTGCATTTAAAATGTCTCTGTAGATATAAGATCTCCCCAGGTGTTCTTTCGATTTCCTAATGTGTCTAGTGTCAGTGGTCACATATGCTCAGTCCCATTGTCTTGCGGAGAATGATTTCTGAAATTGTGCAGTCCAGCCAGTAAGACATAGCACACTGGAAGCAAATTTTCACCAGCACTTGACACATGATGTGGACGTTCAGTGGAGGCGTTTGGTGTATCAAATGTCAGAAAGTAAGCAGCTCTAAAGCATGAGATATAAGTCTACTAATCTCATTCAATAGCTTTTAGTAAGCAGTATCTTATGAAAGTTGTAGTTAACACCCATAATAAATAACCATTATTAACCCATTACCCTTTCTAATATCAAACTAAATACAGGAAAGTGGTCAATACATGAAACCATTTCTAAACTTGAGCAGATTTACTAAGGCCCCTTTCACACGGGCGAGATTTCCGCGCGGGTGCAATGCGTGATGCGAACGCCTTGCACCCGCACTGAATCCTGACCCATTCATTTCAATGGGGCTTTTCACATGAGCGATGTTTTTCACTCATCAGTTCGCCGTTGCGTGAAAATCGCAGCATTTTCTATATTCTGCGTTTTTCACGCAGCCCTGGCACCATTGAAGTGAATGGGGCTGCGTGAATAACGCACAAGTGCGGATGCAATGCGTGATTCACTGATGGTTGCTAAGAGATGTTGTTTGTAAACATTTAGTTTTTTATCACGCACGTGAAAAACGCATCAAAACGCTTCGCGCCCGCGCGGAAAAAACTGAACGAACGTACGCAATCACAGTCAAAACTGTGATTGCGTGCGGATTGGTGCGGATTTTCCGGAACGCATCCGGACTGAATCCGTGATGCCCGTGTGAAAGAGGCCTAATACTGTCTAAGGGCTCATTCCCACGACAGTTGAAAAACAGCTGTGTGACAACTGTTTTTATAACCAATTAAAGGGGTTGTCCGAGTTCAGAGCTGAACCTGGGCATACCCACATTTTCACCTAGGCAGCCCCCCTAGTATGAGCATCAGAGCATTCAATTTGCTCTGATGGCCTCCCTTGCCCTGCGCTGAATCGCACAGGGCAAGGACTTTGTTTATGCTTTTACACTGCTAGACGGGGACTTCTTGCCCAGTAGTATATTCGGTGACATCACTGGCTCTGATGAGCGGGCTTTAGCTCTGCCCTAGCCGTTTTACAGACTAGAGCAGGGCTAAAGCCCACCCATTAGTGCCAGTGATGTCAACGGGCTCACTGCAGTGCGGAAGCCTCCGCCTAGAAGTCCCTAAGGAGTTCCCGGTACGTCGACCGAATTTCCAAAAAAAAAAAAAAAAAAAAAAAAAAAAAAAAAAGCCTTTTCCTGCACAATTCAGCGCAGGGCAAAGGAGATGATGCACATATTAGGGGGGCTGCCTGGGTGAAAATGTGGGTATGTCTGGGTTCAGTTCTGAACCAAGACAACCCCTTTGAAGCAGGGGTGCATAACCTGTGGCCTCACACAGAAAAGCACGTTTGTGTATGGATACTCAAGTGTAGTTTCCACTGCAAAGAGAAAATGAATAGCGCACAACTCAGGATCAGGGCTCATGCTGACCTCAAACACGGATGCTGGCCATCTATAATTTGTGGAACGGGTGGCCCATGATAGAAATGCAAAACAAACGAAAATAGGACATATTCTATTTTTGGCGAGGCCACAGAATGGAGCAACGGATGTGGACAGCAAACTGAGTGCTGTCCGCATCTTTTGAGGCCCCATTGAAGTGAATAGGTTCACATCCAAGCCGAAAAAATAGGGCTTGGATGCAGACCCAAACAGCTGTTGTGTGCATGAGCCCTAAGAGACAGGCAAGTACCACTGATGTACTTTGTATCCATCTTTAGGGCCCTCATATCAGGAGAATGGTGGCCCATTGATCCCCTGGTTGGCATTCCAGAAGGCAAAATATGAGTTAGAGGTGGACATCTATCTGTATCGTAGTTTATAGATGTTGTGAAATGCTAAGCAGTTACCACAATAGGGTTGCCACGATACCAGAATTTTGAGTTCGATACCGATACGTACAAAAGTATCACGATACTCGATACTGATACGATACCTCGCCAAAATAAAGAAGAACCTATTAATGCCACCCTGGCCCTTATCTGTGCGTCCCTCACCCCCAACTCCCCCCCCAGACCTTGCTTTTGACCCTGCTCTGTGCACCACCCTGGCCCTTTCAATGCAGCCCCTGGCTCTTATCTGCGCCCCTTTGGCTGTGCCTACCTGGCCCCTGTCTGCACCCCTGGGATCTGGCCCTTGTCTTTGTACGCCTCTTCCTGGTCTGCGCCCCTGGGCCCTTATCTGTGCCCCACTCCCTCTTTGTCTGTGCCTCTCTGGTTGTCGTCTCTGCTGCCCCCTGTGTGCGCCACCCTGGCCCTCATCTGTGCACCCCTCACCCCCCCCCCTTCCCCCCAGGACCTTGCTTGTGACCCTGCCCCTTACCCCTTATCTGTGCACCACTGGCCCTTTTCAGTGTAGCCCCTAGCCTTATCTTGGTCCCCCCAGGCCTTGTTTGCACAGGTGTACTGTGACATCACTGTGTTTACTATCCCAGTACAGTGACATCACTGTGTTTATCTCTGTACTGTGACATCACTGTGTTTATTATCCCTGTACTGTGACATCACTGTGTTTATTATTCCTGTACAGTGACATCGCTGTGTGTATTATCCCAGTGCAGGAAGAGGTAAGTGGTCCGTGTTTGTGTGTTTGTTTTCTATTTTTCAGGGTCGTGAATGCAGAGGACTACATCGGATTCGGTGGACTACGTCGGACCAGCTTTTTTTTTTTTTTTAAATAAAATGGTCAAACAGGGGTCTGGGGGAGTATTTATTTCAATAAAATGTTTTATACTTGTGTGTGTGTGTATTTTTTTTTACAATACTACAGTTTTAGTAATTACGGCTATCTACAGACGGCCCTGATTACTAATTCTGGGCTTAGTGCTTGCCGGTATGGCAGGCCAGCACTAACCCCAACATCTATTACCTCGGCACCCACCGCCACCAGGGGTGCCGGGAAGAGCCGGGTACCCGCAGGACCGGACCTTCTAAATTGAGGGTCTGGCTCTGGGGCGGCTGCAGGCTGGTACCATTAGGCTGGGAAGGGCCAATAACCGTGTCCCTTCCCACCCTGGTAGTGCCAGGCTGCAGCTGCTGGTTGTGTCTGGCTGGTGAAGGAAAAAAGGGGGGGACCCCACGCCTTTTTTTTTTTTTTTTTAAATAATGAAATTTTTGAAAAAAAAATGGTGTGGGGTCCCCCCCTTTTTCCTTCACCAGCCAGATACAACCAGCAGCGGCAGCCTGGCACTACCAGGGTGGGAAGGGACACGGTTATTGGCCTTTCCCAGCCTAATGGTACCAGCCTGCAGCCGCCCCAGAGCCAGACCCTCAATTTAGAAGGTCCGGTCCTGCGGGTACCCGGCTCTTCCCGGCACCCCTGGTGGCGGTGGGTGCCGAGGTAACAGATGTTGGGGTTAGTGCTGGCCTGCCATACCGGCAAGCACTAAGCCCAGTATTAGTAATCAGGGCCGTCTGTAGATAGCCGTAATTACTAAAACTGTAGTATTGTAAAAAAAAAAAAAAAAAAAATACACACACACCAGTATAAAACATTTTATTGAAATAAACACTCCCCCAGACCCCTGTTTGACCGTTTTATTTAAAAAAAAAAAAAAAAAAAAAAAGCTGGTCCGACGTAGTCCACCGAATCCGACGTAGTCCTCTGCATTCACGACCCTGAAAAATAGAAAACAAACACACAAACACGGACCACTTACCTCTTCCTGCACTGGGATAATACACACAGCGATGTCACCGTACAGGGATAATAAACACAGTGATGTCACAGTACAGGAATAATAAATCTCAGATCAACACATTGTGCCCCCATCAGACCTCAGGTCAGCCTCTTGTGCCCCCATCAGACCTCAGGTCAGCCTCTTGTGCCCCCATCAGACCTCAGGTCAGCCTCTTGTGCCCCCATCAGACCTCAGGTCAGCCTCTTGTGCCCCCATCAGACCTCAGGTCAGCCTCTTGTGCCCCCCATCAGACCTCAGGTCAGCCTCTTGTGCCCCCCATCAGACCTCAGGTCAGCCTCTTGTGCCCCCCATCAGACCTCAGGTCAGCCTCTTGTGCCCCCATCAGACCTCAGGTCAGCCTCTTGTGCCCCCATCAGACCTCAGGTCAGCCTCTTGTGCCCCCATCAGACCCAGCCTCTTGTGCCCCCATCAGACCCAGCAGCCTCTTGTGCCCCCATCAGACCCAGGTCCCTCTTGTGCCCCCATCAGACCAGCCTCTTGTGCCCCCATCAGACCTCAGGTGAGCGAGTTGTGCCCCCCCTCAGACCAGCCCACCCAGCCACTTTTAAAAAAATCATACTTACCTGTTCTGGCCGCCGCCGCTGTCCTCATGTTCCCCGCTCCACTCTCTTGCCTGCCGGCGCTCACTATGGCCTGACGCTGCGTCAGGTCATAGCGTCAGGTCATAGTGCGCGCCAGGGAAGACGGTGGAGCGCGGAACCAGTGAGGACAGCGGCGGCCAGAACAGGTAAGTATGATTTTTTGGCTGGGACCTGGGTGGGCTGATCTGAGGGGGGTGCGGGGGCCCTGGCAGCGCGGCAGGCAGATATTAGAACATGGGGCAACGCATTAAAGTGATTCGCGCGCCATGTTCTAAGTATCGGACTGCAAGAAAACTCGGTATCGAGCTTCGGTACCGCACTAGGTACCGAAACCGTACCGAGTTTTCGATATATCGTGCAACCCTATACCACAACACCCATAATTTAGGAGAGCCACATACACGCCTGGTCTCCTGAAATGCTTATTGGAGGATAAGGGGACCCTCATCATCCCAATAGGTGGGTGTCCTGGATATAGAACCTGCAACTAGCAGACATTTAAGACATTATACTTGTCATAAATGTCTCAGATGGTAATTTCCCTTTAAGTTTTAGGTTTGGGCTATATAGTGCCGTGTCAAGATTGTCATGTTGCACTGCATGTGACCAACTGTGAGATGACCGCCACAAAAATCAAACACTGCTGGATGCTTGCTCACAAGTCGCAAACAACTTTACCATCATAGACCAACACAGACCACAAAGCAAGTAGCATGAGACTGCTTTTCCTGCAACCTTTCTACAATTTGCAGTGCTCCAGATGGTGACCAAAATGGTTGCCAATGCGACTTAGAATTTATAAATGGCGACAAGACTTTTTAGTTTTGTCGCCATTTGCGCCTAGACCCACCACTGCGCAACCTAGTATCAGAGAACATGGTGCGCGCTGCTCTCAGCGCTCCATTTTCCCTCAGCAGCACAAGGGAGAAGAAAGCAGGCTCTCCCTCCCCCTGTGCTACTGCTGCCACCAATCAAAAGTGAGAGGGGCGGAGGAGGGGAGGGTCTGTGGCCGCTGCGCCACTAATGAACATAACTATGTTTAATACAAGTACAGGAGGAGGGTGCCGGCTCAGAATCACACAGCCAGCACCTGACCTGTATGATAGGAAGCTGCGACACACCGTAGTTACCCCCTCAGATGCCGCACCTGAGGGGTTAAATACCGCTGATCGCAGTTCCCTGTCATACAGGTCGGGTGCCGGCTATGTGATTCACGTCCCGCCTCCTGTACTTGTATTAAACATAGTTATGTTCATTGGTGGCGTAGTGCGCCCTCTCAAGTAATAAAAACATTGGTGGCGCAGCGCAAACCCCCTACCCCACCCCAGTATTAGTCATTGGTGGTGCAGTGCACCCCCACCCTCAACCCCCCCAGTATAATAATCATTGGTGGCAGGGGCCACCCCCCCTCCCTTTTCATTGGTGGAAGTTCCGATCGGAGCACCAGTAGTGTAATCGCTACTGAAGTCCTGGCTGCCATGGTAAGTTCCCTGCTGCCGTGTGCACAAAGCACAGGGAAACAGGGAGTGTGTAAAGTCCTATTCACCCTAATAGAGCTCTATTGGGGTGAATAGGACAAGAGTTCTAGTCTGTAAGGGGGCTAATACTTAGTAAATAAAAGTAAAAAAAAAAACACCACACCAATATATTAAGTTTTAATTGCCCCCTTTCCCAATTTTACATATAAAATATATTAACAATAAATAAACATTTTACATATCGCAACGTCCGAAAAGTCCAAACTATTAAAATATAAAAAAATATATATCTCCTATGTGGTGAACACGTAACAGAAAAAAAAAATCAGCACAATTCGCTATTTTTTAGTCACCTTGTTCCCCCAAAAAATAGGATAGGACTGTTCTATTATGGGCTAGACATTCCACAAAATGTGGAATGCATGCAGCTTTTTCGTGTTTTATTTTTTTTTTTGCGTGGTATCAAATTTTGCTATACTTTTTAATGGTATTGAAACCAAATCAAAATTTTGGTATCGTGACATCCCTACGATCATCCTCATAGGCTTCAAGCTTAGAAGGCCTGAAGCCTAACAGATAGTAAATACCCGCGCTGGTGTGCGTGATGACGTCATCACGGCCGGCGCATGTGTGATGACGTCATCACGCCCTTCTGCGCCGAGACACAGCGAAGCAATGTGCTTCCATTTATCTGCCTGCATTCCTCCATCCCAGGCCACAGACCAGAAATTGTTGTGGCCTGCATTGTGAACCCCGGCAAACGTGGGATACAGGCGAGTTTTTTTTTTTCCCCCACTGCCGACTTGGGGGACTAAAAGAAAGGATAGCACTGCAGGGGGCATTGGGGACATAATACTGAAGGGGCACTGCAGGGGGGAGCACTATGAGGGACACTACTGGAGGAGCACTGAGGGACATTTCTACAGGAGGGGCACTGTGGGGGACATTACTACAGAAGGGTAGGTTTGGCTGATGTTACCACTGGAGGGGCACCGTGGGGGACATTACTATTGATGGTGCTTTGTGGGGGGATATTACTAATGTCAGGGACATTACTGGTGGAGGGGCGCTCTGGAGGACATTACTAATGGAAAGGCACTAATGGAAGGCAAGGGGGACATTAATACTGGGGTTAATTGCGTGGGGCATACCTGGCAGCATTATTGGGGCACTCTAGAGGACTTTTTTATACAGTGGACAGTATAAGGGCCATTACTGGTGGCACTGAGGACTTTTAACACTGTGACCCTATAGGGGGCATTACCAAGGCATTTTTTTTTAAATGAGGGCACTATATGGCGCATTACTGAATGCACTGGGGGGCAAAAAATAAGTATATAACAAGAAAAAAGAAAGTGTTTTAGAAAATAAAAATATTAAAAGTTTTAAGTAAAAAAAAACCAAAACACCCCTTTCTCTTCATCATGTAAAAATACTCATGACGCCCCTAGATAAGTACATTAAGGGGTCTAGTATTCAAAATGCTGACACCTGTGTGCCCCTGCAAACTTGGTTTGGAGCAGGAAAATACCGTATTTTTCACCCTATAAGATGCACCTAGTTTTTATAGGAGGACAATAAGAAAAAAATATTTTTCATTAGAACTCAGGTCAGACCACCAATCTGACCTCAGATAAGAGCCCCATGCCTCACATCAACCCCCAACAGTCTCTCATTAGCCCTGAATCTCTGTGGGAATGGACTTCATGAGGAGACATGAAGTACAGAGAGGAATGGATAGGATAGACTGTGATAATGTGGGGCTGTGGTAATGGAGACTGCAGACAAGTGCTGCTGCTCATTAGCTACGTTCCCACCTCCCCTTTGTCTCCTCATGAATGCCATTCCTACAGAGATTCAGCTGAAGAGCATATTAAATTGTATTCAGGATCATAATCCCTGACAAGCAGAGCGGAGGATGAGGCAGCTCTAAAGCTCAGTATTCTGAAGTTATTTGTCTTCCTGTGTGATTAAGACAGGTTTTGTGTATGGTATACTAATAGGATGGCGGCATTTTTATTTCTCCTAATGATCGCTCCCTAGACAAAACAAGCCGTTATAACTTAAGTAACCGACTCCATCTTGTCACAATTATTAATGTAGCTGACTCATTCTAGTCTCTAAGCAAACTTTTCCAAACTGCTTAAGGACATTCCAGTATAAGGTGTGGGACGGAGGTGGTGGGCAACAATACTGGTTTAGGTTACCAAGGGCTAAAGGCGAGACCACACAAACCTCGTCCACAAATTCCACTATAACCTGCTCGTTCTGTCCTGACATGAGGCTATCATGCCCTGTCATCTGTAATCTGATTGGTCAGTGTCCTATATCATAAATCTTTGATTGGCTTTGTATTTGTGTATAAATAAACACTGAGGAAGGGAAAACCTGGACTCGATTGTACACCAACTGTGTGTGTGCTTGATGTGCCCCGGCCGGTGAATCGCTTGAATCTTGACAACTTCATTTTCAGTAGAGGAAGCTACTCTAACAGTATTTGGGGGCTCTTGTCCGGGATCCCTATCACACCTGCTTTGACTGAAGCAAGAAGTGAGCTCCCAAGAGGAAAGGAGAGACATAAAAACCGCGGTGAGTAAGCCCGTGTCTTACCGATTTCTCTCCTCCCCTCTCTGGGTAAGTTCTCTTTTCAGTCTGGGTGGGAAACGGGAATCTCAGGGAACTTGTCAAGGTTCATTTGTCTGTCCTCATGTTATTTGTCGTGTTTGAAAGGAGAGTGAATGACAGGAGCGTTTCTGTTGTGATTCCAATACGTGGACCCAGAATAAAGACCGAGATAGCATCCAAACGGCATTGTCCGAGATGTTCCCTCCGGCCCCTGATCTCTGGGTCCACTGAAATCAGATCAGAAGTTGATCCTTGCAGAAGTGACAGGTATCCACTCCCGCCCACGAGTCGGGATAGCGCTCCTGCAAGACTGATTTGTCACCGAGTGAGGCGCAAACAGCCAGGAGCGAGAGCTAGGCAGTACAGGACTCAAGGTAGTGTGAGACTGCTGTGAGATGGTGCATGTGGAGTGAACACAGAACCCTGTCTTCCATGGAGTATGTGATTGAGTGATGAGAGACCCATAATGCTCATATGTATAGATAAGCCCTGCGATTACTACGTGAAACAGACAATCAGCATAGACCTATGCATATCTGGTCAGTCGGTGGCTGTGTGGGACAGTGATATCTTTTTTTTTTTGTGAAGATTCATGGTGGGCTGATGGTGGCGGTGTGGTTGAACTTATCTCGGGACCCTCTTGGCGGTGGTGACTCGGTAAGGTACCGTTGTAAGGCATACGGACCAGTGTTAAGGAATCCAGTCCTCCAAAAGGGGCAGGGAGGTCCCTAGGAAAATTGATCCAGTGAGTAGGTGTAGCTACTCTATCAGGAGGGGATCATGGGCTCACAAAATAGCAGAAGGACTCAGGTCGGTGAACTGAGGTAAATTCAGTCCCAGGGAGTGAATGCTATGGATTTTTGTGAGGGAACTTAAGTAATAGCAAAAAGACTCAGGTGGGTGAACTGCAGGTAAGTAAGTCCCAGGGAGTAAATGCTATGGATCTTAAGGAAGGATTGGCAGTGGAAGCTATAAAGGAGGTGATAAAGAGGTGAAAATGACCAGGTGTTTGGATAAATTGTGAGGGATAGAAAAAGAAAAAAGTGAAGGATAAAGGTGAAAGCATTGCTAGAGGTGTCTGAGTAAGCGAAGAGTAGAAGGGGTAAGAAGGTAGAGGAGAGGTAATGTATGTGGTAGAGTAGTAAGACTCTGATGATGAGCACCTCGCCGCAGCCTGGGAGTCCCATTAACCTTCCCCAAATAATCGCAGTTCAACCACAGGCGCCACCGTCTCCTTCTGCTCCCATTATATAACTTCTTCCAGTCACTGTCACACCACAGCCACCGATCAGCTACAATAGCCTGTCTTGAGAGCCCATTGCTCCAATCTAACCCTTCCCCCCCCCCTCCTTTACTATCTCCCAGATATTCAGAGGTATCCCAATCTGCCATGCCTGCCACCCTGCATCCTCCAGGCTTTCCCCACCCCCCACATACCCATCCTTCTGTAATAGTTGCAAATATAAGAAGGGACATACTCTCCCAGGCTAGCACCAAATATCTGTCTGCTGCAGGACTCACTGAATATGAAGTAGCCTTTCTCAACCCTCCAAAGAGAACTATCAGTGCTGAGCAGTTCTGAACCCAGCTACATTACTTTCACTGCGTCCAGAAGAGGGGAGTGAAGAATGGGTAGAGCGAATAGAAAACAAGTATGACGAGGGCAGAGATGTACAAATGAGATGTACAACTGGGGTGCTATAGGAGTTGGAAGAGGGGGGCACCACGAGAAATGTGCCCATTTAGTGACTCAGATGACATACATCACGGTTTTGAACAAATGAAACCAGAAACTAAAGAACTAGGCAATGTGACACATAGTCTAATACCGAATGCAGATCTTGAGCTTTTTGTAGACCCCAGTACTACCCCGAAGGAGAACCACGGACAGGATTTGCTGTCACCACCTTACATGAAGTACTGCTCCAAGAACCACTTCCCCCTGAGATGTCAGCACAGGCAGTGGAGTTGAAGGCACTCACTGCAGAGTGTATGATGGCAGAATGACAGGTCACTAACATTCATTGACTCCAGGTATGTTTTTGGCATAGCACATGATTATCAACCCATTTGGAAAAGTAGAAACTTTGCTGAATTCTTCAGGTTAACACCGAAGAAAGCCCAATTGTTCAGGGTCTTGCAATTGCCAACAAAGGTTGCTGTTATCAAAGTGTAGGCGCACAAGAAGGATACCTCTGCAGAAGCAAGGGAAAACTGCAGGGCTGATGAAGCAGCAAAGGCTGCAGCTCTACTTCCCCTTCCCATAATGGCAGAGTGCCACTGTACAGCAGCAATAGGGAAGGTGGATAAGTCATTGCTGGCCCAAATGCACAACTAGGCTTCCAATGAGGAAATGAGGGGATGGAAGGGAAAAGGGGCTGAGAAGAGGCAGAGAAGAGGCAATAAGAAATCTCAGTAGTAGAGAACAAACTTTGCCTGCCCTGAGCCCTCTACCCCATGATGACACGTGGACCCATAAATGCTTTAAAGGAAGCCGTGGTGAGTTTAGTAGGTAATTTCTAGATTGCCCCGGGATTCAGTAATGTGGCTACATGCTTTGTTCAGGCCTGCCTGATCTGCGCTCTGCCATAACACTGGAAAGGTGATTAAGGGTTCCTCTAAGCTCACCAAAAACCATCATACCCGTTCCAGCGACTGCAGACAGATTTCATCCAACTACCAAAGGTGGGACAGTATGAGTTTGTGCTTGTCTGTGTGGATCTCTTCTCAGGCTGGCCAGAAGCATGGTCTGTTATCAAGGTGACTACAAGGACCGTGTCCAAGAAGCTCCTCTACTGGTATGTAGGTATGGTAAACTATACAAAGTGATAGAGACACACCTCCCAGCAGTAGGACAGGACATACTAGGAGCATTAGAGACAGAACCGGCTCACACACCTTATATCATCCAAGCTGAAGCTCAAGATTCAGAAGGCAGTGGCAGAGAATAAAAATCCCTGGACAGCTATTGCACCCTGCAACAGGAACTTATCCATACATATGTCACAGAGTACAGTGATCCCTCAATATACATTGGCCACAGGATACAATATTTTCAACATAAAATGGTCGTCCTGGAACCAATTGATATCGTAACTTGAGGACTACTGTAGATGTTACTTTTTCCAGATCCTTATTCTTTACCCCAGCCCCATTACCCAAAGTATTGTTTGTGTGTGTGTGTATATATATATATATATATATATATATATATATATATATATATATATTAGTGTCTATGCATTGACCCTCATAGAAATCATCAGCCTTGTTATGTATTCTGTGTTTTGTGTATTTTAATAGGGGACATTTCTTGTTATCGTTTATTGTTATTTTTGTATGTTCTACAAAATGTGTTTTGTGTATTACCAACAAATCACCTCACCTAATCATGTCCATGTGTTTTCCTCGAGGCCCATAAATAATTACAACGAAACCGGTCTGAAAGGTCTACAGCTCGCTCAACCTATGCACAAGCCAATCATCCCCACTACCTTCACCCAGAACAACAACAGAAGACGCCCTGTGTGTGACGGATGGAACCTGAACATTCTAGATATTTGTGTCTATTGCAGAAACCCCTCGTTATCATCGCCCAGTTAGTGGTAGGGAGATTAAGGGATAACTAGGCCAGGGCAAGGTTGCATAGGTTCCAGAGTCCCACCATCAGGGGCTGCTGGGATCATAGGGGTAGAATATCACAGATGAAGGGACAGGATAAGGGACAGATAGAATGTCTTAAGAGTTTGTAAAAAAAAAAAAAAAGAGGGGAATTGTTAAAGTAACCGACTCCATCTTGTCACAATTATTAATGTAGCTGACTCCATCTAGTCTCTAAGCAAACTTTTCCAAACTGCTTAAGGACATTCCAGTATAAGGTGTGGGACGGAGGCGGTGGGCAACAATACTGGTTTAGATTGCCAAGGGCTAAAGACGAGACCACACAAACCTCGTCCACACATTCCACCATAACCTGCTCGTTCTGTCCTGACATGAGGCTATCATGCCCTGTTATCTGTAATCTGATTGGTCAGTGTCCTATATCATAAATCTTTGATTGGCTTTGTGTTTGTGTATTTGTGTATAAATAAACACTGAGGAAGGGAAAACCTGGACTCGATTGTACACCAACTGTGTGTGTGCTTGACAACTTCATTTTCAGTAGAGGAAGCTACTCTAACAAACTAATGAGAGGTATTTGGGAAAATATTTATAATAAAGTATTTTAATAAACCCTTTAAATGTCTTTTCAAGCGTGGTCATTAAAGGGTTAAGACAAGTAAGCCAGTCACACAAACAGGTGAACTCACCAAATTGATATAAACTTTGGGGTGACCTAGAGCTCCACCTCCACCATCACAAGATACTGTTCTGCTTTCAGCTTCATTCACAGGCTGCTCTGCAATCAAGTTGATAGCAAACTGCTCGTTTACCTGCAAAGCCAAACGGTATTGTTAAAATAAGAACGCATACTGTTTATCATTTTTTCTATTAATCATTAATATTAAGGCACTGTATATTGCATATATGATAAATCCTATGCCCTTTAAAATGCTATGCAAATTAAAATATAAGAACTATTTATTATGTATAATCTTTTTTGCAAGCCCACAAACCAGCAAAATAAACAGGTTGTTCACAACCACAATTTTTCCTTGCATTACACTGCAATTGTGTGTAGCTTCTTTTTGCTGAGCATAAGTCTATCTGCCTCCTTACGGGGGTATTCTTAATAGGTACATTAAAATGATGTACTGTTTCCATCTGCTCATGCTGATGGATAAGATGGCTAACCGCACATAGGCTGTGTTACAGTTTAAAGTAATGTGATGTCTCACTGACTGACAATACAAATACCTTCCAGGTTACTCTTGCAGACATCAAGGCACCGACTGTGGCAGCTGAAAGACCCCATCTACCTACTTTGTGGGACAGCCATGCGATGCCTTGACACTTCTGAATGACAAAAGGGCCATACTACTGTCACTTAATGCATGGCTTTCAAGGAATGGATGACCTTATTATTAACGCTTGCTCTCTGAAAATCAATCCTACTGGAGAATTACGCACACATGCTTTCTAGCAGAAAAATGAGCAGGGAAGGAAAATAAAATATTTGCTGTACTTAAAGAAAAGTACAAAGTGGTCAACAAATAGCACAAAACAGAATCTGCATTGCAAATCACTTTCATCTGATAGAGTTCAGTTATCAGCGTCTCCTTGGTTTAGGTTTTAGTATAAGTGATGATGCATAGTAATCAAGCACATTTCTGTTAAGGGGGAAAAAAAATAAAAAATAAAAAGTCGTCAGCACGTTCACCGCTGCATGTGAAGATGGACAGGACACCACAATTCTGGTCCAGAGCAGTTAAAGAGGTATTCTGGTTGTTTGAAGTTATCCACAGGACAGGGGAAAACTATTAGATTATACGGTTGGGACCACCAATTATCACAAAAACAGGGGCCCTGTACCCCGTGGAGGCCTCCAAAACAAATACAGCATCCAGTCGGGTATATCGGGTATACACGCTGCCACTCCATTCATCTCTATGGGAGTTCAAGGGATATCTCTGGAATTACAATCAGATTTAATATAAAATGGTTTGTAATTTTGCACTTTAGTTATACAGACATAATAGTCTACATGGGATAACCGCTTTATGGATACAACCTAATTTGGGCCTGAACATATAGTGTCATGTACGGCATTAGTGTAAGGAGGATGTATGAAGCAAGTTAACAACTTGAGCTTGTTCCATACATGGTGGTGCCGGCTGTATAATACAGCAAGCGCCTGTCCGTTAAAAAAGATTTTCCAGGAATAATTGATAACCGAAGGCCTGTATCACCTATTCTGTTCTTGCCTGCTCCTTGCACATTGGCTACAGTTACTAGATCTACTGGTCCTCAGCTTTTTTTCCAGCCGGGGCATAGACACCGTTGAAGCCAGTTATTTGGCTGTAATGGCAAACATGACAATGTCCATTCCTCAAGCAGAAGAAAACAAGGCAGCGACTGGAGAATGGGTAAACAGTAGACAGCGCACAGGACCAGAGTTGCAGTAAGCAGGTATGAACCTTTCAGTAAGCAAGACACCCAATTTATACAGAACAATGCTCTGTTGGATGTGGTAATTTCTAATGATGCAGAGTTTGTTGGAAATGCTACTATTCGAGAAACACTAGGTAATAGTGACCACAATATAATTATATTTCCTCTAAATTATAAGAAGTAAACTCTGGCTGGGAGAGCAAAAACACAGAATGTTAAAAAGGATAATTTACCTGGGTTGAGGGCATTTCAGTTACTGTGACATAATAATACAGAGGATAAATGGGAGAGCTTTAAATTCACATTGAGTAATTGCACTAAAAAATGTATTCCTTTAGGTAACAAGTATAAACACTAACAGCTACTGTAAAAAGGGCAATAGATGACAAAAAAGGGCATTTAAAAAATACAAGTCTGAGGGGTCAGCTGTAGCATTTGAAGTTTACAAAGGGCTTAATAAAATCTGTAAAAAGGAGCTAAAGTTTGTAAAATACAATACGAACAGCAGGTGGCAAAAAAGAGCAAAACAAATCCCAAAAAAAACTTTAACGTGTAACTGCAGATTTAATTTTTTTATACCCTAATGGTATAGTACACCCTGCTGTTCAAATGCTATGGTGCTTTAAAATTTAATACATTTTCAGTTTTACATAATAACTCCCACAAATATGTGCTACTTTCCTATTCTGCAGCCTCTTCTCAAAGCGTTGTCACGCGCAGGCCATCTCCTCTGAATTACAAACAAGAAACGGGGAAAGCACTGGGAAGAGGAGCAGAGCCCTGAGTGCCTGGGCTCTGGCAGAAAGGGGGAGAACTGCTTTACATGGTGATATCTCCTGAATGGCAAATGGTCTTGTTTGAAAGCTGACGTTCTAGGCTTTCATACAAGACCAGAATGACGGCTAAAGTCCAAGTAACAGAGGAAATAAATCACTGTTAGAGAGTCTGGAATAATCGCAGATAAAAGTCTGCTTTTATTTTCACAGCTTCATTCACAGCCTCCCGCGCAGTGATATCTTCACCTGTACTGAACATAATACTGTCATTCTGGTATTGTCTGAAAGCTTGGAATGGCAGCTTTCAAACAGTGCAAACTAAAAATACGAGCAGCTAAAGCAGCACCCCCCTTCCCCCTGTCAATGTGGAGGAAAATGAGGGAGCAGCTGCAGAGCGGACAGGTGACTATTAAAGGGGGTCTTTCACACATTTTTCACCAATATAACTAAGAGCACTGCCCCACAGAAGAATGCATACACATCCCATACATACCTGTGTGTGCACTGTGTGTCTGTATTACATGTCCAGGAAAAGCACGTTTATTCTGCTGGAAAACAGCTCCCAAGTGCCCAGCTCTGCTGCTTCAAGTGACCAAAGCAAACCAGACTTAAGAGGGGAGGGCTGCTTTAGCTGCTCATATCTTGGGATTGGTAGCAGATAGAAAAATGGTTCTGACCTTCTTTGAAAGCATTCCAAGTACCAACATCACAGCATTATATCCAGTAGATCAGAAGATATAGCTGTTAGAACTCGAGTCGGGAGAGAAAGCTGTTTTTAGTTTCCCGTTCAGCTGGGCACTTGGGAGCTGTTTCCCAGCTAGATAGAAAAATGGTTCTGACCTTCTTTGAAAGGTTAAACTGTAGACATGGTCCAAGAGAAGTTAAATAAGATAAATGTGAACAAGCCTCCAACATGGGTTTACCAAGGACAGAAGTTGTCAGACTAACCTGATTGGTTTTTATGAGGAGGTGAGTAGGAGCCTGGACACAGGGGCGGCTGTGGATGTAGCGTTTCTGGATTTTGCAAAGGCTTTTGATACTGTCCCTCACAGACGTTTAATAAGTAAAGTAAGGACTATAGGCTTGGAAAGTATAGTCTGTAATTAGATTGAAAACTGGCTGAACGACCGTGTCCAGAGAGTTGTGGTCAATAATTCCTATTCAGAATGGTCCCGGGTTATAAGTGGTGTACCCCAAGGTTAAGTGCTGGGTACTCTGTTATTTAATTTATTTATTAATGATATCGAGGAAGGGATTAATAGCACCATTTCTATTTTAGCAGATGATACTAAGCTATGATGCACTGTACAGTCTATGGAAGATGTCCATAAACTACAAGCTGACTTGAACACTCAGTGATTGGGCATCAACTTGGCAAATAAAATTCAATGTGGATTAATGTAAAGTTATGCATCTTGGTAGTAATAATTTCTGTGCTTCATATGTCCTAGGGGATGTAACACTGGGAGAGTCACTTAGAGAGTATTTGGGTGTCCTTGTAGATTAAATAACAGCATACAATGTTAGTGTCAATTTTTTTATTTTTCATGTATATAAACATGCAATACAGTATTACAAAAGGACAAAGAAATAAAGAAAAAAGGAAGCAAAAATTAACATCTTACATCAGATTTCACATAACATATCACATAAGATACAAAATCACAGATGGACATATAAAGAAATTACCATGTGTCATCTGGCAAATGGGCAACAAATCTACATGATAACCATGGCAACCACTGATTATGGGCTTTTATCCTGGATCGCAAGGACGGAGCATAAGTCATTTTGCATTGCATATGAAAATTAAGTATCTGAACTACTTCAAGAACATTGGGCATATCAGGAAGTTTGTAATTTCTAGCTATGACCTTCTTGGAAGCTGTAAGTATGTGGGCAACAATCCATCTGAATTCCACCGGAACGTCCTCTATTCCTATACTTAGTATTGCTAATTCTCGGGTTAGAACTAGGTTCAGTTTCGTCACCTCTGTAATTAGATCTAAGACGCTACTCCATAAAGTTGTTACAGATGGACAAAACCACCACATATGGGAGGGAGAGCCCCTACATCCACAGACGCGCCAGCATAGGGGAGAATATGAAGGAGAGAAATGTGCTATTCGATCAGGAGTCAAGTACCACCTTAGTTGTATCTTCCTATTTTGTTCAGCGTGGTTTATGCATTTAGAGGCTAGTGCTGCCCATCGTAGTGCAGTTAGCCGTTTTTCCAAAGGAAATTCCCTACCTAATTCTAGTTCCCATTTAGTCAGGCTCAGGCATTAGGATAGTGGAGTAGATTATAGCTAGAAGTGGAAGGGACTCTATCCCCAAAAAGTGAGTTCAATTTACAAATTTTTTGAGTTTGAAGCTCAAGGGAGGGGGTAGATAGAAAATGTTTAATCTGAAGGTATTGGAAAAATACCATTTTTGGAGGCCAAACATCAAATTTAGGGACCTGAAATCAAGGAGTCTCTCATCCTTATAAAGATGGCATATGCTGGAAATATGTTTTTCTATCCAAGCAGACAGAGATATATTACGGATTAAATATTCCAAGGTTGTGATTGGAAGGTCTATTCTCCGCAAGAGCGTAGGAGATGCTGCCATGCAAAGATAGAAGCATGCATAGTGTCCAAAAGGGGAGAGGTGTTTGGCTTACCCAGGACAAACTCCCAGAAGAGTTTTCAGGGATTTCCTTTTCACAAAGTGTTCCTCAATCTGGATCCATTTTTGTGGGCTAGCAGGTAACCACCATTCACCTAGACTGGCAATATAATACTTATAAAGGTTTGGAACCCCCAATCCACCATTTGTCAAGGGTGGATATAAAGAAGTAGCATTGACTCTGGGATGCTTATCTTCCCATACAAACTGTAGCATAGAAGTTTGCAGCTTTTGAATATAGTGTTTGGGTATTTTTAGAGGTATACATCGAAAACAATACAGAATTTTTGGTAGGATTCACATCTTTACTGCATTTATCCTTGCGATCCAGGACAAATATAGAGAAGAATACTTAAGGTAATACTTTCTCAATTCTGCCACCAGAACATTAAAGTTAAGGGGATCACTCTTAAGAGCTGGGGGTAATAAGATTCCCAAATAGGTAATGTGGTCATCAGTCCACTGAAATCCAAATATCTGCTGAATGTGGCCTCTGGCTTCAGTCTGGAGATATAATGGAATAATGCTATATTTGGAAGCATTCTGTTTGTAATAAGATACATCAGAGAACTGGTGAAGGATATTGGCAGCTGCTCCCAAGGAATTGAGATGATCCGTCAGTGATAAAATATCATCATTGGCATATAGGCCGATGACATGTGACTGATTCCCAACTCAAATACTCGTAATTTGGGGTGGGGATCTAAGCAATCCCGCTAGGGATTCCATCACCAATGTAAACACTAGCAGAGACAACAGGCACCCCGCCTAGTCTCATTAGTGATACAGAACGGGGAAGAAAGGGAGCCAGAGGCCAACACCAGTGTTGCCAACCAGAATTTTTCTTTATCTTTTTCTTATCCCAAAATCACGGACAGCCAGCATTTTTTACGGACAAGCTGGAAAACCATAATGAATGATGAAGATTATAAGTAATACATGTCTATAGCTCAATGTACTGATAAGGATTCATTACTAGCATTTACTGTGAGCTGTAGAATCACAATAGTCACCACCAAAATAATGTAGTACCAGTAGCCTCAAAAAAAATCACGGACACATCAATTTTTTTCATGCACACTGGAAAAAGTCACCTATTTTTACGGACTGTCCAGAAATTTCTGGACAGTTGGCAACCCTGGCCAACACCCTTGCAGAGGGGGATGGATAGAGACCCATAATGGCAGTAAGTACATTTTGCCGAAAACCAAACTTGTGGAGAACCTGCCTCCTATAATTACTGCCCCTAACGCTAGTTTCTGCAGCTTCTTAAAGAATCTACGAAGATAAGAGATCTTATTGGAGCACACATGGCCGTGATAGTGTACAATACGCTGTTCAACGAGCATTTAAGGATAATATATCTTCTTGCCGCATCAGTAATATACTCATGTAACCAGAAGGCCACAGATGATCTGACCCCTACAGTTATACCCGCTTTCCCCTTTTTAACAGATGGGGAAAAGAACATACATACATTGTATGAGGAAACATTGATGTGAGCATCTATGGGAGTCAGACTCAGATGTGTCTCTTGAGCCATAAATATATCACAATGTGAGAATTGGACCTCCTTCCAGAGTAAAGATCTCTTGAAAGGGGAGTTCAATCCCTTTACATTAATAGAGGGAGAATGCTGAACTGATCACATCCTATGTCTCCAAACAGGTGTGTCCTCTGAAAGGAAAATCTGCAGTCTATATTGCAGGAAGGCAGAATGACCCATCTGAAGGCAGCATATAGCATAGGCAGCAAAGGAGTATAAAAAGGAAAAAATAAAAAAGCAAAGAAAAGAAAAAAGAACCATCAAACTGTAATGAACGGTGAGAACTTGCAGAGGTCTTATCTGCAGACATCGTCATCAGAAGTAGGGCCAACAGTAAAGTCCAGAAATCAGCGGGGTTACCTGCCCAACAGGGCTCAGCCACCTGGTGAGGCAACCAGTGTTTTAAACAGGCGGAATTGAAGAACTTGAAACATGCTAGACCTTTTCTGGTCTGGTAGAGGCGTCAACTGGCGACTTGGGTAAGGTGGAAACAAGGCCCCAGGTATGCATCATAGAATAAGCTGCTTTCAGCAATCCACACGAATGAAGGACACCATTGTGGTATATCAATAGTTTCACCAGGAACCCCCATCTGTATCGAATGTCGTTCTTCCGCAGTACCTTAGTAGATGGTGCAAACTCTTTACATTTAGCCAAGGTGCTTGCTGATAGGTCAGAGTAGACAGAGATCCCATTAAACAATTTTGATGAAGTTGCATTCTCACGAAGTTTACGGAGAAATACATCCTTGATGTGGCAAAAATTAATTCTAGCCAGCACATCTCTTGGGGCACCCGGATGAAGGCCAAAGGGATTCGGGATTCTATGGATTCGATTGACCGTGAAGTCAAGCTCAGTCGCCGCAGGAACAACAGATTTTATATGTTCCTTCAATAGGCCCTCAAGGGCGTCTGAGGTCACTGATTACGGTATTTGCCGAAGAGAGACATTATTCTGCCTATTGTGGTCCTCCAGATCCTGAATTTTAGTGGCCAATCTTGTGCACTGTTCCTCTAACGCTTCATCTACGTCTATAAGGAAATTATGCAAGGCAGCAAACTTCGCCATCTTGCCTATACCGTGGGTGGTACGGTCAACCAAGGCCTGTAAGTCTCTTAATCTCCCTGATCATACCTTGCATGTCTTCACGTAGCGAAGTTCGTCGAGAGTCCAAAAAGTGCCGCATAGTATGCTCAGATAGTGGTTGGGATGAGGGAGATACGTAGGGCTTTTTCCCAGGGTCTGAGTGCACGTTAGGAGACGAGTGCATTGAGGAGCGCGCAGAAGTTTGGTCTGCTGCAAGGCCATGGCTGGAGGGGATGCCTTGTTGAAGAACTCCGTTAATGTGGCAGGTGCTGTACGCTTCCTTATCATGGCGGGAGCTGGTGAGGCACTGGGTTTCTCACTTCAGGGTTCTGGGGTGGCCAATGTGTGCTGAAGTGCAGGTGCTGTGAGTGGAGCGAGCAGATGAAGCGACTGGCGCCACTGCATGCAGGCCACGCCCCCCTAACAGCATACAATGTTAATCAGTTGCTTCTAAGGCTACCAGGATATTGTCATGCATTAAACAAGGCATGGACTCGCAGGGCAGGGATGTAATACTACAAAGTGTTGGTGCAGCCTCATCTGAATATGCAGTTCAGTTCTGGGCATCAGTCCATAGAAATCCTAATATCTAATTGTGAGAGGTACATACCTTATGGGAAAAAAAGGTTAAGGACCAAGAAAAAAGCAATGTGGATAAATAGAACTGTAAAGAAAGCAATAAATGACAAACAGAAAGCATTTAAATCACTAAAATAGTAGGGGAGCGAGGAAGCACTGAAAAACTATAAGGAAAAAACTAGAATATGTAAAAGACAAATAAAAAAAGTCAAACTAGAGACCGAGAGATTAATCGCCAAAGAGAGTAAAACTAACCCTAAAATGTTCTTTAATTATATAAATGGTCAAAAGTATAAACCTGGAGGCCCCTTACAGAGTAATGAGGGGGGAGTTGCAGAGAGCGATGAAGAGAAAGCAAAGCTACTAAATATCTTTTTCTCCACTGTATTCACTGAGGAAAATAAACTGGTCAGGTGAAATGCAGAATATAAATGTAAATTCCCCTTTAAAAGTGCCCTGTCTGACCCAGGAAGAAGTAGAGCTGCGTCTTAAAAAGATTAAAATAGACAAATCGCCAGGACCTGATCGCATACACCCCCGTATCCTAAGAGAATTAAGTAATGTCATCGCCAGACCCTTATTTCTGATATTTAAGGACTCTATACTGACAGGGAGTGTTCCACAGGATTGGCACATACCAAGTGTGGTGTCAATATTCAAAAAGGGTCCAAAAACAGAGCCTGGAAACTATAGGCCGGTAAGTTTAACATCTGTCGTGGGTAAACTGTTTGAGGGTTTTCTAAAAGATGCTATCTTGGAGTACCTCAATGAAAATAAGCAAATAACTCCATATCAGCATGGCTTCATGAGGGATTGGTCATGTCAAACCAATCTAATCAGTTTCTATGAGGAGGTAAGTTCTAGACTAGACCGCAGCGAATCAATGAATGTCGTATATCTGGACTTCTCCAAAGCATTTGACACGGTACCACATAAAAGGTTAGTATATAAAATGAGAATGCCTGGCCTGGAAGAAAATGTCTGTATGTGGTTAGGAACTGGCTCAGTGATAGAAAACAGAGGGTGGTTATTAATGGTACATACTCAGATTGGGTCACTGTCACTAGTGGGGTACCACAGGGGTCAATATTGGGCCCGATTCTCTTCAATATATTTATTGATGATCGTGTAGAAGGCTTGCACAGTAAAATATCAATTTTTGCAGATGACACTAAACTGTGTAAAGTAATTGACACAGAAGAGGACAGTACACTGCTACAGATGGAAATGGATAGACTGGAGGCTTGGGCGGAGAAGTGGCAGATGAGGTTTAACACTGACAAATGTAAGGTTATGCATATGAGAAAGAATAATGCAAGTCACCAGTACATACTGAATGGTAAAACATTGGGCAACTCCGACACGGAAAAGGACCTAGGAATTTTAGTGAACAGCAAACTAAGCTGTAGAAACCAGTGTCAGACAGTGGCTGCCAAGGCCAATAAGATAATGGGTTGCATCAGAAGAGGAATAGATGTCCGTGATGAGAACATAGTCCTGCCACTTTACAAATCAATAGTCAGACCACACATGGAGTACTGTGTACAGTTCTGGGCTCGTGTGAACAAGGCAGACATAGCAGAGCTGGAGAGGGTTCAAAGGAGGGCAACTAAAGTAATAACTGGAATAGGTGGACTACAGTACCCAGAAAGATTATCAAAATTAGGGTTATTCACTTTAGAAAAAAGACGACTGAGGGGAGATCTAATAATTATGAAATTTAAATTATATTATATAAATATATCAGGGGTCAGTACAGAGACCTCTCCCATGAACTATTCATCCCCAGGACTGTGACTGTGACGAGGGGACATTCTCTGCGTCTGGAGGAAAGAAGGTTTGTGCACAAATATAGAAGAGGATTCTTTACGGTAAGAGCAGTGAGACTATGGAACTCTCTGCCTGAGGAGGTGGTGATGGTAAGTTCACTAAAAGAGTTCAAGAGGGGCCTGGATGCATTTCTTGAGTGTAATAATATTACAGGTAATAGTTACTATAGATGGGTCGTTGATCCAGGGAGTAATTCTGATTGCCTGATTGGAGTTAGGAAGGAATTTTTTCCCCCTAAAGTGAGGAACATTGGCTTCTACCTCACAGGTTTTTTTTTGCCTTCCTCTGGATCAACTTATAGGAAAACAGGCCGAACTGGATGGACAGATGTCTTTTTTCAGCCTTATAAACTATGTTACTATATAAAGGATGCACTGCAGCTGGAAAAAGTACAGAGAGACTACACTGATAAGGGGCATGGAGGGTCTTAGTTATGAAGAAAGATTAAAAGAACTGAATTTATTTAGTCTTGAGAAGAGACGTCTAAGGGGGGGGGGGGGGGGAGGAACATGATTAACCTATACAAATACAGTGCCTTGCAAAAGTATTCGGCCCCCTGGAACTTTTCAACCTTTTGCCACATTTCAGGCTTCAAACAAAAAGATATAACATTTTAAATAAGTGCGTCACAGTTGTGAAGTGGAACGAAATTTATTGGATCATTTAAACTTTTTTTGTAATAATAAAACTGAAAAGTGGGGCAGGCAAAATTATTCGGCCCATTTACTTTCAGTTCAGAAAACTCACTCCAGAAGTTCATTGAGGATCTCTGAATGATCCAATGTTGTCCTAAATGACTGATGAAGATAAATAGAATCCACCTGTATGTCATCAAGTCTCTGTATAAATGCACCTGCTCTGTGATAGTCTCAGGGTTCTGTTTAAAGCACAGAGAGCATCATGAAGACCAAAGAACACACCAGGTAGGTCTGTGATACTGTTGTGGAGAAGTTTAAAGTCGGATTTGGATACCAAAAAGATTTCCCAAGCTTTAAATATCCCAAGGAGCACTGTGCAAGCGATCATATTGAAATGAAAGGAGTATCAGACCACTGCAAAATCTGCAAAAGCCATTTCTCAAAGATATCCATAAAAAGTCTCGTTTACAGTTTGCCACAAGCCACCTGGGAGACACACCAAACATGTGGAAGAAGATGCTCTGGTCAGATGAAACCAAAATCGAACTTTTTTAAAACAATGCAAAACGATATGTTTGGCGTAAAAGCAACACAGCTCATCACCCTGAACACACCATCCCCACTGTCAAACATGGTGGTGGCAGCATCATGGCTTGGGCCTGCTTTTCATCAGCAGGGACAGGGAAGATGGTTAAAATTGATGGGAAGATGGATGGAGCCAAATACAGGACCATTCTGGATGAAAACCTGTTGGAGTCTGCAAAAGACCTGAGACTAGGACGGAGATTCATCTTCCAACAAGACAATGATCCCAAACATAAAGCAAAATCTACAATGGAATGGTACAAAAATATACGTATCCAGGTCTTAGAATGGCCAAGTCAAAGTCCAGACCTGAATCCAATTAAGAATATGTGGAAAGAGCTGAAAACTGCTGTTCACAAACGCTCGCCATCCAACCTCAAAGAGCTAGAGCTGTTTTGCAAGGAAGTATGGGTAAGAATTTCAGTCTCTAGATGTGCAAAACTGATAGAGACATACCACAAGCGATATGCAGCTGTAATCGCAGCAAAACGTGGCATTAATGCAAGGGGGCCGAATAATTTTCCACGTCCCACTTTTCAGTTTTAATATTACAAAAAAAAAAGTTTAAATAATCCAATAAATTTCGTTCCACTTCACAATTGTGATCCACTTGTTGATTCTTCACCAAAAATTTTAAATGTTATATCTTTTTGTTTAAAGCCTGAAATGTGGCAAAAGGTTGAAAAGTTCCAGGGGACCGAATAATTTCGCAGGGCACTGTATATAAATGAGCCATACAAAAAAAATACGGTGAAAAACTGTTTAATGTCAAATGCCCTCAAAAGACAAGAGGGCACTGCTTTAAAGCTTCTTTACTGTAAGAAATGTGAATCTGTAGAATAGACATCCTCAGGACATGGTCATAGTAGGAACAGTGGAGAGTTTTAAAAAGGGTTCAGATAAATTCTTAAAAGTAAAGAACATCCATGCTTATGAAAACGTGTAGAAATCTCACTTCCTTCTGGGCTTTGCGTCCCCACCTATCGCTTGTTTAAACTTAATGGTCTTTTTTTAACCGTATAAACTATTTAACTAGAAAATCCCTTCAAAAAACAATGAATGTCTTCAGTCAACACCTTGCCAGTAAAGTAAAGAGACCTATCCTATTAAACAGGAAAAAAAACTAAAGTATAACCACTAGCAAGTGAACACTCAGCATGAAGTAATGAAGCCAATGTGTGTGTGTACAAACTGTATATACATCACAGTAACATATGTACAGTGCCTTGCGAAAGTATTCGGCCCCCTGGAACTTTTCAACCTTTTGCCACATTTCAGGCTTCAAACAAAAAGATATAACATTTTAAATTTGGTGAAGAATCAACAACAAGCGGGCCACAATTGTGAAGTGGAACGGAATTTATTGGATCATTTAAACTTTTTTGTAATAAAACTGAAAAGTGGGGCGTGGAAAATTATTCGGCCCCCTTGCATTAATACTTTGTTGCTCCACCTTTTGCTGCGATTACAGCTGTAAGTGCTTGGGGTTTGTCTCTATCAGTTTTGCACATCTAGAGACTGAAATTCTTGCCCATTCTTCCTTGCAAAACAGCTCGAGCTCTTTGCGGTTGGATAGAGAGCGTTTGTGAACAGCAGTTTTCAGCTCTTTCCACATAGTCTCAATTGGATTCAGGTCTGGACTTTGACTTGGCCATTCTAAGACCTGGATACGTATATTTTTGAACCATTCCATTGTAGATTTTGCTTTACGTTTGGGATCATTGTCTTGTTGGAAGATAAATCTCCGTCCTAGTCTCAGGTCTTTTGCAGACTCCAACAGGTTTTCATCCAGAATGGTCCTGTATTTGGCTCCATCCATCTTCCCATCAGTTTTAACCATCTTCCCTGTCCCTGCTGATGAAAAGCAGGCCCAAACCATGATGCTGCCACCACCATGTTTGACAGTGGAGATTCCAAAAAGTTCGATTTTGGTTTCATCTGACCAGAGCACCTTCTTCCACATGTTTGGTGTGTCTCCCAGGTGGCTTGTGGCAAACTGTAAACAAGACTTTTTATGGATATCTTTGAGAAATGTCTTTCTTCTTGCCACTCTTCCAAGGCCAGATTTGTGAAGTGTTCGACTGATTGTGTCCTATGGACAGACTCTCCCACCTCAGCTGTAGATCTCTGCAGTTCATCCAGAGTGATCATGGGCCTCTTGGCTGCATCTCTGATCAGTCTTCTCCTTGTTTGAGATGAACGTTTAGAGGGACGGCCGGGTCTTGATAGATTTGCAGTGGTATGATACTCCTTCCCTTTCAATATGATCGCTTGCACAGTGATCCTTGGGATGTTTAAAGCTTGGGAAATCTTTTGGTATCCAAATCCGGCTTTAAACTTCTCCACAACAGTATCACGGACCTGCCTGGTGTGTTCCTTGGTCTTCATGATGCTCTCTGTGCTTTAATCAGAACCCTGAGACTATCATAGAGTAGGTGCATTTATACGGAGACTTGATGACACACAGGTGGATTCTATTTATCTTCATCAGTCATTTAGGACAACATTGGATCATTCAGAGATCCTCAATGAACTTCTGGAGTGAGTTTTCTGAACTGAAAGTAAATGGGCCGAATTATTTTGCACGCCCAACTTTTCAGTTTTATTATTACAAAAAAGTTTAAATGATCCAATAAATTTTCGTTCCACTTCACAATTGTGACCCACTTGTTGATTCTTCACCAAAAATTTTAAATGTTATATCTTTTTGTTTAAAGCTTGAAATGTGGCAAAAGGTTGAAATGTTCCAGGGGGCCGAATACTTTTGCAAGGCACTGTACATAGTAGCATAGTTTCTAAGGCTGAAAAAAGACATCTGTCCACCCAGTTCAGCCTGTTGTCCTGCAAGTTGATCCAGAGGAAGGCAAAAAAAAAACCCTTTAGTTGTGAAAAGAGATTACTGCACAGTCAAAAACATATTGAACCCATTCAGGACATGGCTATTTTTTTACCATCCTGACAAATTTAGCAAACCTGACGTGTCACCTTGACATGTGGTACTAGCTCTGGAATGCTTTTAATTATCCAACGTTGTTTTTTACAAAGAGTGTCCAAGATTGTTGATCTATCCCCAGGATAAGTCATCAATATCAGATCGGGGGGATGGGGATAGAGGAGCTATTACACCTGCTCACCACAGACATTGCAGTGGCAAGCAGGTGTAATTGCAGCTCCTCTGTTCCTACTGACTTCAATAGGAAAGAGCAGTTACACACTGCCTGCCCCTTTCCATTGAAGTAAATGGGGATGGAGGAGCTGCAATTACATCTGTTTGCCACTACGATGTCAAGCAGGTAAACAGTGAAGAGAAGGCAGGGGTCATAGGAGAGCTGTGTTTCCTTCAAACAGCTGATCAGAAGGGGTGCCGGAAGTCAGACTCCCACCAATCTGATACATGCAAAAGACAGGTCATCCATATTGAAAAATCGCCAACCCCTTTAACAGCAAAGCAAATCTCAATATTCATTATCCTGAGCAGCTTACAGAAACAGCTTGGTTGTAAACTGCTATATGGGCACATGGCAAGGTTTAGAAGGGAAGGAGCGCCGTATGGCTTTCATAGGGCATATTTTGGTGTGACTGTTACTTTCGTGTGTCATGTTACATTTGAAGAGACCCGGAGGTACCCATATAGTGGAAACCCCCTAAAAGTTAGTCCATTTTGGTAACTTCACCATCCCCAAGGAATTTTTCAAGTGGTGTTGTGAGCAACAAGAGTTTCATAGAATTATTAAAATTATGGTTGTTCACTTTACAAAAAAAAAAAAAAAAAGATGACTGAGGGGAGATCTAATAACTATGTATAAATATCTGAGGGGTCAGTACAGAGATCTCTCCCATGATCTATTTATCCCCAGGACTGACTGTGACGAGGGGACATCCTATGCATCGGGAGGAAAAAAGGTTTGTACACAAACATAGAAGAGGATTCTTTACTGTAAGAGCAGTGAGACTATGGAACTCTATGCCTGAGGAGGTGGTGATGGTAAGTTCACTAAAAGAGTTCAAGAGGGGCCTGGATGTATTTCTGGAGTGTAATAATATTACAGGTTATTGTTACTAGAGAGGGGTCGTTGATCCAGGGAGTTATTCTGATTGCCTGATTGGAGTCGGGAAGGAATTTTTTCCCCCTTAAGTGGGGGAAATTGGCTTCTACCTCACAGGGTTTTTTTTTGCCTTCCTCTGGATCAAGTTGCAGAATAACAGGCCGAACTGGATGGACAGATGTCTTTTTTTGGCCTTATAAACTATGTTACTATGTAAACCAAACCTGAACAATAATTCCCATTCTGCAAATTGCACAATAATTAAGGCCAAGATATTTTGAATCAGTCAAGAATAAATAGCTCCCAATTCCTCCATAAACTTTTGTAAACATGTAATTTATTTTGCTTAATGTACATAGTTTTTTCCAAAGATCTATTCATATTCACTACATCTAACCACTCACTAACAGTGGGCACAGCAGATCTCAACCACTTTTTAGCAATAATTAATCGAGCAAAAAACCAAATACTTATAAACCATTAACTTAAAATTCAAAAAAGGGGAAGGATGATGTCAGATAGGGGTGGATGTCACCGTAAATTAATAAAGTGATCAAAAATTGTGACTCCTAAAACTCATATACTTTATTTGGATAATCTAAAACTGAAATCGTACTCACCAAACATTATGATTCTCAGGTTCACATGGGCAGAGATGGGGATCTATCCCTAGGTAGCCCTAAAGTGGTGCCTTAGCCCAGGGAAACCCCCTGATGGTGGGGGTGCCCTGTCCCCGAACCTGCCCTGTTTAGCCCTGTTGTACCCTAATAACAGTGAGGGTAAGATATTAATATAAATCACCCAGAAACCCCGACGCGTTTCACCCACCGTCGTGGGTTCTTCAGAGGGTAGTGAAGCGGGTGAGGGTATAAATAGCACATATAACAAAAACCAACAAAGGATTATTGGTACTTGCCCCAGCCTAGGATATAGCCAACATTTGAGGAAGGTCAGTAAGTAGTGGCAGACAGATATTGCCGCAGATGGTATTACCGACTATGTAAAAGAAAATGTAGATACATAAAGAATGTGGCTATAAGAATATAAGAATGTGACTGGTCACATGGTTACTGCAAGTCATGGTAAAAGACCGTCAGTAGATCCCATTACTTACGGTGGTAGCTGGGGACAGATGACCATTCCCAGATTGTGCCAATAAGCACACGTGGGTGCGTCTGCTGGGGTTAAAAGCGCGCGCTCTGTGCTGGTTCCGCCCGCCGAGTGACACATTTCCGGTGCGTGGAACGCACCGTGCAACGCAAACGCCACTTCCGGTCCGGGGTGGAGCGCTTTTAATGGCCAAATGAGGCGCATCTTAGCCAAAGGTACCAAAATACACAAAATACGAGGGTGACCATGTTTACGGCCACTGAAGTAGCCCAGGTATTCATCAATGTTGGCTTTAAAGAGAAAACAAACATTGGTGACCATATCAATATATGCGCCTAGCCGCAGGCAGGTGTTGCCGTGGCTATAAGTGAATAACAAAGATAACGTGGAGGTGTAATCCACATAATAAAAGTTGGGCACTTCTCGTGCCCCTGACCGGAAAGGGGCTGCTATACAGAAAAAAAGGATATAGTAGAAAAGGAATGGACTGGGGGCAATTATATGAAGCATGTGTAAGTTAATCTTTCATTGAGTCCCAGAGGGGACTGGGATCGGAAGTTGTAAATCCATTTGGATTCTCTCTGTAACAACTGACGATCCCAGTCACCTTTCCTTGGGGACTTTGATATCAGTTGGATAGCGGAGAAATGAATACTATGTAGATCGCTATTATGATGATTGACAAAGTGATTCGCAACCGGGGTGTCCCGTTTTTTTTCTTTATGTCATTGACATGTTCTAGTATTCTCCGTCTGAACTCGAGGGAAGTTTTTCCCACGTAGTCCATCGGGCAGGTACACTGGCATATATAAATGACCCCTTTGCTTTTACTATTAATGAAATCATTAATCTTGTATGTCCGTTTTGTGACAGAACAGTGGACCGATCTAGTAGTCTGTATGTATTGACACACTTTACATGTCCCGCACCTGAAAACACTGCATGGTTTTCCGTCAAGCCAAGTCCCCTCCCTCTTAAGTCCATTGTAGTGGCTATGAACCAGGCGATTCTGGAGACTTCTACCTTTACGGTAGGTAATTTGAGGGAAGGTAGCAATGGCTTTAGACAGATCAGGGTCCATGCAAAGTACAGGCCAAAATTTACGTACAATCTCCTTCACCTCCTGGTTAGCATTATCAAAGGTAGTGATCAATCTAATTTCTGGGGGGGGGTTCTGGAGATCACAAGCTCTTGGGATCAGTAGTTAATTTCTGTCTCTCGCCTCAGCTTGCTTAAAGGCATCTCTTAGTACAGGTTTAGGGTAACCTCTAAGGCGTAGCCGGTCATAGTTTTCTGGACTCCATGTAGAAACTTTCGGGGCTAGAGCAGTTCCTTTGCATACGTAGGAACTGGCCTTTAGGGATGCCGCGTTTCAAAGGGGGAGGATGGTGACTGCTCCAATGTAAGATATTATTAGTAGCAGTCGGTTTCTAGAACACGGTGGTGACTAGATGATCCCCTGCTTTTTCCACATGGAGATCCAGGAAGGTGAGAGACTGGTCATCAATCACTGAATTAAATGAGAGATCTATCTGATTTGTGTTAAGTGTGGCCATGAATTCGCAAAAACTGGTCACCGCTGCCAGTCCATATCAAGAAGCTTTCATCAATGTATCTTGACCAAAAAGATAAATAGAATTCCAAAAATTGGACTGGTCGGCAAATACAAGTGTATCCTCCCACCAGCCCAGGAAGAGATTGGAATACCATGGGGCACAGGGACTCCCCATCGCGGTCCCCCTGAGCTGGTGGTAAAAGGACCCATTAAAAATAAAGTAGTTGTGTGTCAATGTTAATTTCAGCAAGTCCAACACAAATTGGTTATGCCCCCTAAAGTGGACACCACGCTTATTTAGATAATAAGAAACTGCTTGTAGACCCTTCTCGTGTGGAATAGATGTGTATAAAGATTCCACATCGATACTACTGAGTTTGGAGTCAGGGTCCAAGCTTAAATGTTAAATTTTTTGTAGGAAGTCCATGCTGTCTCTTGTGTGGGACGGAAGGGACGTCACAAAGTCCCTGAGGACTCTGTCAATGTAGATACCGCAATGATGAGTAAGAGTCGATCCCAGGGACAATGGGACGCCCCTTCAGCACCTGGAGTCCCTTGTGCACCTTAGGCAATGCATAGAAGGTTGCAATCTGTGGTGTTTTAGGTAGGAGAAAATTATATTCTGACTCGCTTATTACTTTATCGTTAAGACCATCCCTTAATAGTTGTTAAAAACATTATTGTAGGGTCAGAAGGGAGGATACGATAACTTGCTTTGTCATTAAGTAGGTCCATGCACATTTTTATGTACCTAGTGTGATCAAGGATCACGAGATTACCTCCTTTGTCAGATGGTTTTAAAATAATATCAGTCTTGTTCCAGGCATCTCAGAGCCTGAGCTTTAAACCATTAACTTATCATCACTGCTTAAAATTTGCGAAGTTTCCCCTAAAACACATACCACAACTGTCAATTCTAAGTTACACCTGGTAATATCTCCTATAATTTGAATGAGATCCATCCAAAAGGGCTGTATCTTAGGACAACGCCACCACATATGTATCAATTACGCATTCCTATTATCACATCTAAACACTAAACCTCCAAAAACTCAGCCATTGTTCCTCTGTTATAGGGCCTATGTCATTTTCTCATGCATCCTTACTTTTACACCCCACCTCCATGTACATTGCCTCTCAACTTAATATATAAAGATGAGATCAACTTGTGTTTACCCTTCCAACCTAAAATAAAATTCATCATTACATTTGAAATCAGTGTTAGTGTATTCTTCTTTTTAATTCCTTTAAAAATTGCTGATAAATTGTATATATTTAAAGAACCCTCCCCCACCTAACTGAATTCCCAAGTAACTCTTCCATAGTTTTTAATTCCCAGTTTCATAAATTGTGAAATATACCTAAAACCTTTACTAATCTAATATTTAGCTATAAAACCAAAAAGTCGATTTATTACCAAATTATCACTTAACGGGAGCAGTATAGACTTATTCCAATTAATCACTATACCTGGGTGCCTCTCAAATTCCCCCATTACTCCCATAATATAGATTAAATCTTTATTAGTATCATTAAGGAAGAAAAGGAGATCATCTGTATATAATGCAATTTTGTCCTCTCTCCCCCTCACTCCAAACCCCGCAAAACGCCATCTTAATTGTATGTATACCAATGCCAGAAGTCTGACTAATAAAACTCGTCACATGGAAGCAGTAATGTGTGAGGAGGACTGTGATATAGTGGAAATAACAGACATGGCTGGATGATAGCTATGACTGGGCAGTTAACGTACAGGGTTAGTCTGTTTAGAAAGGAAGGTCAAAACCAGAGAGGGGGAGGGGTTTGCCTTTATGTAAAATCCTTTCTAAAGCCCACAATGTGGGAAAATATAAGCGAGGGACATGAACATGTGGAAATCACTGTGGGTAGAAATACATGGAGGCAAAAACAATAAAATACTGATAGGAGTTTATTATAAACCACCTAATATACCAGAGTCCACAGAAAATCTACTTCTAAACGAAATAGACGAGTTGGCAAATCAGAATGAGGTCGTTATTATGGGGGACTTCAACTACCCAGATATAGACTGGGAAACTGAAACCTGTATATCTCATAAAGGAAACAGGTTCTTGGTCCTTTCACAACTGGTTCAGGACCCGACTAGAGGGACAGCTATACTGGACCTAGTACTAACCCATTGTCCTGACAGAACAACAGATGTGCAGGTTCGGGCACACCTGGGAAATAGTGACCATAAAATAATAAAACTTTCCTATTGTCATTTAAAAGAGCTTTTTTTCAGGGAGGCACAAAAACACCAATTTTCAAAAAAGCAAAATTTGACCAGCTAAGAGTGGTCAAAAATAAAAATGCAGCCAAAAAAAAAAAAGGATATTTTTTATACCTTCATAAACTCTACTTGTTAGAGGTACATACCTTATCTGAATGTAAGGAACACAAGAAAACGTGGATAAATAGAAATATAAAAGAAGCAAAATATGACAAAAAGAAAGCATTGAAAAACTATAAGGAAAAAAAAGGAAAAAGACAAAAGCAGCCAAACTAGAGACAGAGGTATTCATTGGAAAAGAGTAAAACTAACCCCAAAATGTTTTTCAATTATATAAATGGTAAAAAGAATAAATCTGAAGGTGTAGTCCCTTTACAGAGTGATGAGGGGGGAATTGCAGAAAGAGATGAGGAGAAAGTAAAGCTATTCAGTATTTTTTTTTCTCCACTGTATACAGTCAAATGAAATGCAGAATGTAAAAGTAAATTCACTATTTAAAGTGACCTGTCTGACCCAGGAAGAAGTGCAGTGGTGTCTTAAATACATTCAAATAGACAAATCGCTGGCACCAGATAGCATACACCCCCGTATCCTAAGAGAATGAAGTAATGTCATAGCCAGACCCTTATTTATCATGCCATGAGGGATTGGTCATGTCAAACTAATTTAATCAATTTGTATGAGGAGGTAAGTTGTAGACTTGACCGCAGCAAATCAATGGATGTCGTATCTATGGACTTCTCCAAAGAATTTGATGCTGTACAACATAAAAAGCTAGTATATAAAACGAGAATGCTTGGACTGGGAGAAAACGTCTGTATGCGGGCAAGTAAGATAGAAAACAGAGGGTGGTTATTAACGGTACACACTCAAATTGGGTCACAGTCACTAGGGGTCAGTATTAGGCCCTATTCAATATATTTATTGATGATCTTGTAGAAGGCTTGCACAGTAAAATATGAATTTTTGCAGATAACACTAAACTGTGTAAAGTAATTAACACAAAAGAGGACAATACACTGCTACAGATGGGTCTGGATAGACTGGAGGCTTGGGCAGAGAAGTGGCAGATGAGGTTTAACACTGACAAATGTAAGGTTATGCACATGGAAAGGAAAAATACATGTCACCAGTACATACTAAATGGAAAAAACAATGAAAACTGAGCTGTAGAAACCAGTGTCAGGCAGCTGCTGCCAAGGCCAATAAGATGTAAATGTAGGGTTATGCACATGGGAAGGAATAATGCAAGTCACCAGTACATACTAAATGGTAAAACATTGGGTAACTCTGACATGGAAAAGGATCTAGGAATTTTAGTGAACAGCAAACCATGCTACAGAAACCATTGTCAGATAGCTACTGCCAAGGTCAATAAGATAATGGTTTGCATCAAAAGGGACATAGATGCCCGTGATTAGGGCTGCAGCAAACGAGTATTTTAGTAATCAAGTAATCTATCGATTAATCGAGTACTCTAATAAGAAATAACTAACTAAAATAACGTTTTCCTTTATAAAAAGTCATCAGATCCCCCATGCCATCAGTCCTATATGCCATGAGTTAACCCCAGTGCCATCAGCTCCCCTATGCCATCAGGCTCCTGTGCCACCAGCTTGCCCCCATTGCCATCGGGTGCCTCCAGGTGCCCCCCAGTGCCTCCAGCTTGCCCCCCAGTGCCTTCAGGTGCCCCCCAGTGCCACCAGCTTGCCCCCCTCCCACTGCCATCAGATTAACCCCTCCATATCCCCCACTCCCCAGCGCCATCAAATGAACCCCTCTATGTCCCCCAGTGCCATCAAATGAGCCCCTCCATGTCCCCCAGCGCCATCAGCCACCTTAAAAAAAACAGGTGCCCCGTACTCTTTTAAGAAGACTTACCTTTCCAGGCAGGGTGCGCTGCTGGCTGACAAGGAGTCTGCAGGAGACTACCGCGTCTTCTTGCCAGCATGCACTGGGAGCGCGCTGGCAGCGCACACTAACGCTGTGTGTGAAGCCAGTGCAGCGCGGTGCCGACAGGAGGCCACGGAGCGGTGAGTGAAAGGCTTCATTCACTCACGCTTCATGGTCACGTGATTTAAACGAATCTTAAACGATTTTTTTTTGTGTCGATTACATCGATGAATCGTTTCAACCCTACCAGTGATGAGAACATAGACCTGCCAAATCACAAGGCTCCTGTGAACAAGGAGCAATCAATCATATACTCTGCCATTTTCCTCCACTTGTGGGGGGGGGGGCTTATAGTCAGAAATACAAGGTATAAGACAAAATAATTTTTAATACAGAAATTTTGGCCTGCTGAAAATTATATACAGGATATGCACTTAATACTTGTTTGGGGCTCCTTTCACATAAATTGCTGCATCAATGCGGAATAGCACGGAAGTGGATCAGCCCGTGGCACTGCTGAGGTGCTATGGAAGCCCAGGTTGCTTTGATAGTGGCCTTCAGCTCATCTGCATTGCATTAATGAAAACTCCCAGAGGAACTTTATCACTTACTGGAGATAAGGAGGAAAGGAGTTTTTATTGCGTTCCATGTTGTTTCCTGTCCCTAGAGAGGCAGGAATCCTGTCAGTGCTGTTGGAGGCTACAGATAATCCAATTACTGGTAAAAGTAATTTTCATATTTTATTTTTTTTAACAAAGTATCTAATATCGCAACCACAGTCAAAATTGTATTAAAACAGGCTTTTAAAACAACACTCAGTTTTATCGAGCAATCTGCGGTTTTGTGACGTATTTGTCACATTTTTTGCTAGGTTAAAAAAGTAACCAATGTATTTCATTTGTACAAACTGCATGGCCAATACCCCACATCAATCACAGTAAAATGAGATGCATTTTCAACAGCGTTTTTTATTACATGGTCAAAATAATTTTATGTAGCTACTGTATATACATAGTTAATACGGTTGAAAAAAAAGACATAAATCCATCAAGTTCAACAAAGGAATAGGTGGGGTCGCAAATCCCAGTAGGAAATTAGATTTCTACAAGATTTTATAAGCGTTAATGTTGTTTAATTTTAAGAATTCATCAAAACCCTTTTTAAAGCTATCCACTGTTCCTGCTGTGACCACGTCCTGAGGATGTCTATTCCACAGATTCACAATTCTTATAGTAAAGAAGCTTTGACGTTTCTGGAGACTTTTTTTCTTCTCCAGCCGAAGGCAGTGCCCCCTTGTCCTTTGAGGACATTTGACATTAAACAGTTTTTCACCGTATTTTTTGTATGGCCCATTTATATATTTGTAGGGGTTAATCGTGTCCCCCTTAGATGTCTCTTCTCAAGACCCTCCATTCCCCTTATCAGTTTAGTCGCTCTCCTCTTTACTTTTTCCAGTGCAGTGCGTCCTTTCTATAGACCAGTGCACAGAACTGAACATTCCAGATATTTATACATAGCTATTAGATCTCCCCTCAGTCGTATTTTTTCTAAAGTAAATAAGCCTAATTTTGATAATCTTTCAGGGTACTGTAGTCCACCCATTCCAGTTATTACTTTAGTTGCCCCCCTCTAAACCCTCTGCAGCTCTGCTATGTCTGCCTTGTTCACAGGAGCCCAGAACTGTACACAGTACTCCATGTGTGGTCTGACTAGTGATTTGTAAAGTGTCAGGACTATGTTCTCATCACGGGCATCTATGCCCCTTTTGATGCAACCCATTATCTTATTGGCCTTGGCAGCAGCTGTCTGACACTGGTTTCTACAGCTTAGTTTGCTGTTCACTAAAATCTCTAGGTCCTTTTCCATGTCAGTGTTACCCAGTGTTTTACCATTTAGTATGTACTGATGACTTGCATTATGCCTTCCCATGTGCATAACCTTACATTTGTCAGTGTTAAACCTCATCTGCCACTTCTCTGCCCAAGCCTCCAGTCTATCCAGATCCATCTGTAGCAGTGTACTGTCCTCTTCTGTGTTAATTACTTTACTTTTTACTGTGCAAGCCTTCTACAAGATCATTAATAAATATATTGGAGAATAGGACCCAATACTGACACTAGTGACTGTGATCCAATCTGAGTGTGTACCGTTATTAACCACCCTCTGTTTTCTATCACTGAGCCAGTTACTTACTCACATACAGACATTTTCCCCCAGTCCAAGCATTCTCATTTTATATACTAACCTTTTATGTGGTACAGTGTCAAATGCTTTGGAGAAGTCCAGATATATGACATCCATTGATTCGCCGTGGTCAAGTCTAGAACTTACCTCCTCATAGAAACTAATTAAATTAGTTTGACATGACCGATCCCTCATGAAGCCATGCTGATATGGAGTTATTTGCTTATTTTCATTGAGGTACTCCAAGATAGCATCTCTTCAAACAGTTTACTCAAGACAGATTGTTACAGGAAAGTAGGGTTCCCAGCCAGAGCTTCAGTCCTAGATCACTCAAATATGATATAGCATATACTGATATTAGTCAGTGAGATTCTCCCATTGAGTGGCCAGAAGCGATTTGGTCATTGGCCCTTGTTAGCATATCAAAGGCAGGAAGGGTACATTGTAAAAGCAGTTGGACAAGATTCTCTTGGCCAACAGATTGGGAAGAGATTTGGGTGGTCATAGGGTGGAGTCTATGGTGGGGGAGGCTGGAACACAGTAAGATATATCCCAGGTAAAACTTTGGATACTCTCTCTCTTCCTGCCAGCCCTTGAACCAACAGCACTTCTGGAGCAAGCTTAAGGTATATGTGTGTATGTATATAAGTATAATATCCCAGTAGACTTTATATGTGTACATATAGATATTTGTAGTCTGTGATTGTATTACCAGTAGATTATATATGCTGTTTATGCAGGAGTCTCTATATGAACATGTACATAGACAGGGATGCCTTGCCATCAAGAAAAGATGATGCTTCATCCACAGCTCCCCTCGGATATCCTAACTAGAGATGAGCGAGCACTAAAATGCGCGGGTGCTCGTTATTCGAGAGAAACTTTTCCCGATGCTTGGGTGCTCGTTTCGAGTAACGAACCCCATTGAAGTCAATGGGAGACTCGAGCATTTTTGCAGGGGACCAAGGCTCTGCCTACGGAAGGCTGGGTGAAAACCTGGAAACATCAGAAAATGATGTAAACACCACGGAAATGGACAGGAAACAGCAGGGGCAGCATGCATGGATGCTTCTGAGGCTGCCTAATCCCACCATTACCCCAAATTCTCAGGAAACAGCCTGGTGGTTACCCTCATGGCAATTGTGCTCAACCAGACCAAGAAAAGTGAAGCACATACCCATCACATGTTAGGGAAGCATCCAACTAGGTGCAAAGAAAAATTGTTTACAGAGAGGGCCTGTAGGTGGACCTCCGGAAAAATTGTTTAGAGAGAGGGGCCTGTAGGTGGACCTCCGGAAAAATTGTTTAGAGAGAGGGCCTGTAGGTGGACCTCCGGAAAAATTGTGGTAAAAGAGTTGTACCTCTAAAAAATTGCGTTTTTTTGGGGCAGTGTTAGGCAAAGACGACAAGGAGGAGGAGAAGTAGGAGGAGTAGAGAAGAGGAATCAGATACATAAGTAATGTTAATTTTTAGCTGCTTTCCCCCGGAGGAGATTTGAATTCCGGTGAAATCCAGGCTTTGTTCATTTTAATAAGCGTCAGCCTGTCAGCGCTGTCAGTTGACAGGCGTGTACGCTTATCGGTGATGACGCCACCAGCTGCACCATCTTTCTGTAAAGCTCACCCCTACTCTGCCTAGACTGGGGACAGGTGACAGTGTCAGTCTTGTTGGGGTGACATAAAACTGGCAAAGGCCTTGGAGAGCGTTCCCCTGCCAGTGCTGGACAAGCTGCCTGCTCGCCTCCTCTCCCCCGCTACTTGGCCCACAGAACCATGCCCTCTGCCGCTAGCGGCGTCAGATGGGAAGGATTGTTTCAGCTTGTGCACCAGGGCCTGTTGATATTGATTCACTCTCATACTCCTTTCCTCTACAGGGATGAGAGTGGAAAGGTTCTGCTTGTACCATGGGTCCAGGAGAGTGAACACCCAGTAATCAGTGTTTGAAAAAATGCTTCTAACGCGAGGGTCACGGGATAGGCAGCCTAACATGAAGTCTGCCATGTGCGGCAGAGTCCCAACACGCAAGAATTCCCTCTCCTCACTGGCCTGACTCTCCCTTTCCTCCTCCTCCTCCGCCCATACACGCTCAAGAGTTAAGGACTGAGCACTGGTACCCTCTTCTGTCTCGCCGACATTCTCCTCCTCATCCCCCTCCTCCGATACGCGCTGAGAAACAGACCTGAGGGTGCTCTGGCTATCAAGCGACATATCTTCCTCCACCGTCTCGTGTGACAAGCGCAAAGCATCCGACTTCATGCTGAGCTGTGAGTTTTTCAACAGGCAAAGCAGCGGGATGGCGAGGCTGATAATGGCGGCATCGCCGCTGACCATCTGTGTTGACTCCTCAAAGTTGCTCAACACCTGGCAGATATCAGACATCCACGTCCACTCCTCATTGTAGACTTGAGGAATCTGAGTGACCTGACTACCAGTTCTGGTGGAAGTTGACATCTGGCAGTCTACAATCGCTCTGCGCTGCTGGTAAACTCTGGATAACATGTTTAATGTTGAATTCCATCTTGTGGGCACGTCGCACAACAGTCGGTGAGCAGGCAGTTGTAGGCGGCGCTGCGTTGCCCTGAGAGTGGCAGCATCTGTGGTCGACTTGCGGAAATGCGCACAGATGCGGCGCACCTTGGTGAGCAAATCAGACAGATTGGGGTATGTCTTAAGGAACCGCTGAACTATTAGATTGAACACGTGAGCCAGGCATTGCACATGTGTCAGTCTGCCGAGTTGCAGAGCTGCCACCAGTTTACGCCCGTTGTCACACACAACCATGCCTGGCTTGAGGTTCAGCGGTGCCAGCCACAGATCGGTCTGCGCCGTGATGCCCTGTAACAGCTCTTGGGCGGTGTGCCTTTTGTCACCTAAGCTCAGCAGTTTGAGCACCGCCTGCTGGCGCTTACCCACGGCACTGCTGCTGCGCCTACAGCTACCGACTGAAGGCCCACGGATGGTAATTCGGAGGAGGAGGTGGAGGAGGGGGTCGGAGGAGGAGGCATAGTATGTCTGAGAGACCGTGACCGAGGTAGGCCCCGCAATCCTCGGTGTGGGCAGTACATGAGCGGCCCCAGGGTCAGACTCGGTCCCAGCATCCACCAAGTTAACCCAATGTGCCGTCAGTGATATATAGTGTCCCTGCCCGGCAGCACTTATCCACGTGTCCGTGGTTAGGTGGACCTTCTCAGAAACAGCATTGGTCAGGGCACGGATGATGTTCTGTGACACGTGCTGGTGTAGGGATGGGATGGCACATTGGGAAAAATAGTGGCGGCTGGGGACCGAATACCGAGGGGCAGCCACCGCCATGAGATTGCGAAAGGCCTCGGTCTCTACCAGCCTATAGGGCAGCATCTCCAGGCTCAGCAATTTGGAGATGTGGATGTTGAGGGCTTGGGCATGTGGGTGGGTGGGACTGTATTGCCTCTTGCGCTCCAGCGTCTGCTGTAAAGACAGCTGAACGCTGCGCTGAGACACATTGGTGGACGCTGTGGAGGATCGTGGAGGCGAAGGTGTGGTTTTCCGGCGGGAGGCGCTCGTGCCGGGGTCCTGGGCAGGGGGTTGACTAGCAGAGGCAGCGAGTGACACAGGGGAAGGAGCAGTGGTGTGACCCGCAGGAGGTGAACGGCCTTGATTCCATTGAGTGGGGTGTTTAGCACTCATATGCCTGCGCATGCTGGTGGTGGTTAGGCTAGTAGTGGTGGCACCCCTGCTGATCCTGGTGTGGCACAGTTTGCACACCACAGTCCGTAGGTCACCCTCACTTTCTATAAAGAACGTCCAGACTTGCGAACATCTAGGCCTCGCCACGGGAACTTCACTACGTGAAACAGTTGCTGCTGATGCACCAGCTCTGGCCACACCACTGCCTCTTCCAACCTGTTCTGGTGCAGCACTCGCCTCCGCCTCAGAAGCACTGTCTTCACTCGGCTTATCAACCCAGCTTGGGTCAGTCACCTCGTCATCCTCCGATTCCTCAGTCTGCTCCCCCCTCGGACTTCCCTGCCCTGACAACAACTTCACCACTGTCTGACAACCGTGTCTCCTCATCGTCCGACACCTCTTTACACACTTCTTCCACTAAGTCAACATTGTCATCACCCACAGACTGCGACAGTTAGAAAACTTGGGCATCGGGAAAGAGGTCAGCAGCAACCTGAGAAGTGGTTTGCGACTCTGGGAAGGGTCCAGAAAACAGTTCCTCAGAGTATGCCGGATCGCATTCCAAATTTACCTGGGAGGGGGCAGACTGGGGGGAAGGAGGTTGAGGTGGAGGAGCCAGAGGAGTGCTCCCTTGGGTAACGTGGGTGGACTGCGTGGAAGACTGACTGGTGGACAAATTACTTGAAGCATTGTCCGCAATCCACGACATCAGCTGTTCGCACTGTTGTGGTTTCAACAGTCCTCTACCACGTGTCCCTGTAAGTTCAGACATGAAGCTAGGGAGTGTAGCTCTGCGGCGTTCCCCTGCTCCCTCATCAGCAGGTACTGTCTCACCCTGCCCAGAACCACGGCCTCTGCCCCCTGCAGTAATTGAATGCCCACGCCCTCGTCCTCGACCCTTAGCCCTATGGTTCAACATTTTCTGTATATAAGTGTATTATACAAAAAAATAAAAAATAAATGGGCCTGCTGTACTGAAACCCACAAACTTGTTCAATCTGAACAAGAAAATATATAGGTGGATAAGTTAGAGCTAAATTACATATGTTATTACGTACAGTGCAGTATGGAGCAATTACACGGAAACTATTAGATTAGGCAGACTTGGTCTGCTTAATTGCAACCCAGACAAATGTCGCACAGAGATTTTTGTAATGTAGCTGTATCAGTGAGAGCAAAAGACCTTTTTTAATTAAGTGACGTACAGAATGTGTCACCTGGACAGAAAATACGGAGTGCGGTTTGTGGTGAGTGGACAGCTGAACTGTGACACACAGAATGGTTCCACACAGCTGTATGAAATGGATTTGTATCACTGAGATAAAACAACAAAAAAAACAATTTTTTTATATATTTTTTTTTTATTTATATATATATATATATATATATATATATATATATATATATATATATATATATTTTTTTTTTTAAGGTGACAGTCTGTCATCCTCTAAATTACCTTGAAATCTACATTCAACCCATTGGGTCTTAATGTTTGTAAACTGTAAATCCAGTATAGCTCCTTCCTTTTCAAAATAATAGTCCTATTCCCACCCCTTCTAGGCATGGGTACTTGTTCTAAGATTCTAAATCTCAGTTGTTTCTCTGTATGCCCAATATGTCGCCCAAATTTCTATTCCTTCTGTAAGAGCATAGACACCTCCTCTATGCTCTTACAGAAGGAATAGAAATGTGGGCGATATATTGGTCAAATCAGATGTGGGTACATTGAAAAGAACTGATAGCCATTTTGGCTCCTCACGCCAAGGTTGTTTCCCATGTTTGAATTGTATTAATTGCCCTTTGATGTTACATGGGAATTCCTTTGTAAATCCAACCACAGGCAGGACAACTCGGATTAAGCAATATTTAACGTGTGACTCTACATATGTAGTGTACCTGTTGGAATGCCCGTGTGGCCTTTACTATGTAGGTGAGACCACATGGGATCTGAAAACACGCCTTAATCAGCATCGTTACTCGATTAGGAAAAAGAAGCTCAACCTACCAGTGTCTAAACACTTCTCGGAGGCTGGGCATACAGAGAAACAACTGAGATTTAGAATCTTAGAACAAGTACCCATGCCTAGAAGGGGTCGATTCTTTTGAAAAGGAAGGAACTATACTGGATTTACAGTTTACAAACATTAAGACCCAATGGGTTGAATGTAGATTTCAAGGTAATTTAGAGGATGACAGACTGTTGCCGGGCTCTTGAGGGGGTTCCTCGTCTCACGTGTGTATGAAAAACATGTGCTAATGAATACCAGTATATGTTTTTGAATTTAATATTCTTCTTTTTTCTAGGGAGTATTGATATACATTGAAGGATACAGACTCCTTGGAGACTGGGCCCTCGATCTATGTGGCGATCTAAAGCAACTACCACCACTTTTATTTGCTTCTTGTATCAAAAATTAATTATTACACTCTGTACCAAACTATTGAAGGAGTCGGACTCCATGGTTCCCTTTAATGATATGATTTTATACCCCCGATTTGGGTCAGGGTGCCTGGCCATACAAAGGTGGAATCGGACACCCTGCCCCTAATAGGGTGCTGAGTAACCTCAGATTTTTCTGAGGTTACCTGCTGTCTCCTGGGGTTTATTCAAGTGCTTTTGTATTTTGAGATGCTATTTGCCTTTAAGGGTTGTGAGGATTGATCAGAGATAATCCTACAGTATTGTAGGTTATATCACTGTGACACCCTCATGAGGCCAGGGGATCGATGTATAATTGATCAATCTGCCCTTACCTATTAGGTTGCATATGACTCTGTGGGCCGTATATCGGTAGATTGGATGATGTGTTTGTATGTGGTTACCATGGTGAAGTCTGTCCCAGCATATACGCAGGCGTACAGTAGTATTGAGTTGGCGACGGCCATCTTTAGTGTGGCCTCATGCCCCTGACATTGTGATCACGCTTCTCGCGAGATCACGATGTTTGGGAGCATTCGCAATGACACTAGTTTGTTTTGAGATCCGGATTCTCATGTCTCGCAGATCGCGGGAATTGAGTAACCGGATGCATGCGCAGTGACAGTGTGGAGGCGCCAATGGACCCGGGGGTTACAGCGTGGAGACTGTTTCTTCATCGTTTTTTTTAGATTTACAATCATGGTAATGTTAAACACTTGGAGAGCACTAATCACAGGAATCATGACACTTGAAATGATTAACCTTTCACTATGGATTTCTGATTTATTGTTTTGAATTACACTAAGATAATTATTTGTAACATGATATATATATATATATGTATTCACAATATAATGTATTTTGCACACTTGGAATTATGATGTATACGGAGTTTTTAAGTATTAATTGTATAATGATGGATGATTAATTGCAATCAATGAGCACTACTTTATATGGACTTGGTTTTGAGCACATGTACACAGCTTGACAAAGACAGTAGACAGTAATGTCCAGTCTCGGGCACATCAAAGGACAGAGGATTGATAAGATCCTCTGCCCTTTGTTAAACACCTCCGGTAACAACGTTTATCAACTGTTCATGCCAAGGGTTCCTATGAACACGGGTGTGGGTCTCCTGCAGGCCATTGCTTGCATTGTGAAGGTTTATCACAGCTGATGGATATCTAGGCCCCTTTTGTGAAGACCCCAAACAAGCAGTTGGTGACATGCTAAACCTGTTTTTTATAGCATGGACTATCCACACCTCTGCCCCATGGCCAGACACCTTCCCCCTACTTTTGATAGATAAATAGTCCAGCTTTTGGGACTAAGAAGAGCTTTTACCAC